>QNQO01002056.1:0-163685 GCA_003290165.1 Berberis thunbergii | reverse complement strand
ACTCTTTGATACCTACAAACAATCTGAGACTCTTTGATACCTACAAACAATCTGAGATTAAGATACCGGCTATTTTGGTGTTTAGTTGCAGACAACGGAGACAATTGGAGTATGGGTCAGAGGCAATTGGTGTGTCTGGGAAGAGTATTACTTAAGAGGAGCAAAGTCCTGGTGCTCGATGAGGCCACTGCATCAGTAGATACTGCAACTGATAACTTGATCCAGATAATACTCAGACAGCACTTCTCCGACTCTACGGTCATTACTATTGCACATAGGATCACATCCGTTCTTGATAGCGATATGGTCCTACTTCTTGATCATGGTTAGTACTATCAGTTTGTTCAATTATAATTTTCTATTATATATATATTTTTTTGTCAATGAAGTCGAGAAACATTTGAATCTTTGTCTGCATACAATGGAATACTGCGCCAATACATAATTTTCTTAGTATTTTTGGTATTACAATGTTTTGTTTATTCCGTTTCTTGAAAGGTGCTTTATTTTATTTTACATCGTTTTTTCAACAGGCCTTATTGCGGAATACAACTCCCCTGGTAAGTTGTTAGAAAATAAGACTTCTTCCTTTGCAAAGCTTGTTGCTGAATATACTGTAAGATCCACGTCCAGCTTTTAGAACTCGTGTTAGGGCAGTGACTGCCCCTTGTTTGGCTGAGGTGCATGCTATGATGATGCTGATAACTCTATGACAGTGCAATGGATGTTTGCGACAAGGGAACAAGTATATTGATGCTAATGTATGTCAATGCTATGGACAATACCTGTAGTTGACTCCGTCGAGGCCGTGTCTAAAATTAGGATAAATGGTAGCGCAAGAAATAGAAGAAACTGAAAGATTATACTGTTAATGTAAACTTCATGTGATATATTTCTATAAGTATGATTAGATTAGAATCACTTGATTGGATTTCTGATATGATTAGATTATACTGAGTTAAATAGTTGGTCGGAGTTTAATTATGTTGCTTCTTCTTCTCTTCATGTCTTCTTGCTCAATGCTCCCATTTGCTTTAAATAGTTTAAATAGCAGGATTACTTGCTCAATGCTCAATAGCAGGAGTTTAAGTTTAAATAGTTGGTCGGAGTTTAAATAGCAGGATTACTTGCTCAATGCTCCCATTTGCTTTCCAGCCCTGACTTCCTATTGCCATTTTAAAATGCTTTGACATAGAAGACACCCTAATTTTCAATCCCAGTAGGTACATTCTTCAAATTTTCACAAGCAGCGAACCATATGGTTTGGATGCAAGGCATTGCTCCTTCCTCTACTTTGATCAATTTCAATTTGGACAATCTAAATAGATACAGAGTTGTGAGTTTCGGGAAGCTTCTGGGTAGAAAGCACCACTCTTCTACCTCTATGGCGTCAAACCGTAACTCTAGTGTCACCAAATTGGTTAGCCTCAGTTGAAGACCTTCAAAAAATGATTCCTCTGTCATTTTGCATTCAGAAAGTTCCAATGATTGGATCCCCTCAAGTGAGCAAATCCAATCAGTTGGAGTGCCCCCCTTCATTCTCGCCCATAAACGTAAGTACTGAAGCATAGGAGGAGGAAGAGGACATTTTGCGTCAAAACTACTGATGGAGTTAATATCGCCATAATTTAGGATCCATAGAAGTCATATTCTCGACAGAAGCGAGTACAGGAGTTGCATCTTCCTCACGCAATTCATAAATCTTCAACGATCTAAGTCGGGTTAACTTCCCCAACTCTGCACCATCAATTCTCGGGATCCATCAACATCGTATAGGTTTCTTTGGCGCTCAACCTTCCTATTTCTTTGGGTAATGCAAAACCTCCACCAAAAAAAACCAGGATTACAAATCAGATTGCGAAGGCGGGTGAGCTTCAGGATTTTGATGGGGGTATTCAATTCGGGTTTTGAATGGACTCTAAAGAATTTTAAATCTCGTGAATTTTAAAAGGTTTCAAATGATTTTACAAAATCCACTGGATTTTGATGAGTTTTAAATGATTAGATTTTGTAGATTTTATAAAAGTTTGTTATCTATGGATTCGTACAAATTCAATGGATTTTTATAAATGTGTTATTAGTCATAAGAAATAATAAAAAAACATCACTTACATTGTTATTCATGTCAATACAGATCATAAAACATATATCAAAACATCAATTAAACAATTGTTTGTATGTTACTAGAAATTTATTTTAAATTAAAAAAAAATCAAATACATTGAAGATAGTCCAAAAGTAATACAAATAACTATTTTACTTCAAATTGTTATTCCCGCCACTACCACCTCTCGTCCCTTCTTCTTCTTCTTCTTCTTCTTCTTTTCAATCACTACTGCCACCTATCACCCTCCTCGTCCACTTCTTCTTTTTCTTCTCCATCAATCACTACCTCTACCCATTTTCATCTTCTAATTTTCAACCTCCTCCCTCTCACCTTTTATTCTTTTCTCTTCTTTTCTTTTTTCTTCTTCTTCTCTTCCTCCTCCATTTTTTTCTCTCTTTGTTTTTTTTTTCCCTCGCGAAGGTTTTGGCAAGTAGGGAACCTCCACTAGCAGAACCTCCGCAAGAGCGAAGAACAAAAAAATTTTGGGAAAAGAAGAAGAGAGAAGAAAAAAATAGGAAAAGAAGAAAAACAAAGAGAAAAGCAGAAGAAGAATAAAAAATCAAAAGAAAAAAAAGATGAAGAGGGGACAAGAAAAAGAAAAAATAAGAGGAAGAGAATGAGAAGAAAAAGAATAATAATAATAATAACAAAAAAGAAGAACAAGAATAAAATAGAAGAGGAAGTGTCGGGCAGTGGTGCAGCCAGCGGTGGTAGTAGGGGTGGGCACGGGACGGGATGGGACGAGATATACCCATCCCTATCCCATCCCGTTCATACGGGATCGGGACGGGACGGGATGGGAAAAACCTCATCCCGACCTCGTCCTATCCCAAACGGGTTCGGGACGGGATCAGCGTGCTAATCTGGAGAATACATTTTGAACATATTATCAACTAGGTATATTTGCCAATTTTGCTGCTGAAAGTATGGTTGGACTCGTTCTTCGCCTTTACGGTCGGGTGGTTTGTGCTTCAAACCTAAATGTATCTGCTGAATATATCTGCTTACTGAATGTATATGATGAATTGCTTACTGAATGTATCTGCTGAATATATCTGCTTACTGAATGTATATGAATTGCTTACTGAACTGCTGTCAGGTATGAATTTGAACATTTCAAACAAAACTGAATGTACTGAATTAATTTGCAAACTGAATTGCTTACTGAATGTATATGAATTGCAAACTGAATTGCTGTCAGGTATGAATTTGAACATTTCAAACAAAACTGAATATACTGAATTAATTTGCAAACTGAATTGCTTACTGAATTTGCAAACTGAATTGCAAACTGAATTTGCAAACTGAATTGCTTACTGAATTGCAAACTGAATGTATATGAATTGCTTACTGAATTACTGAATATACTGAATGTATTAATAAACTAACAAACTGAAGGACTGAATAAATAAAACCTAAATGAACAGATGAACATAACTTAATCTACTTTCCAACTTACTAGCTAGCAACATCAATATACAAAACCTAGGAACATCAAACATTTCAAACATTAATTTGCAAAACCTTAAGTGAACATTTCAAACAGGGTTACTATGATAGATGATATTGGTATTCCAGGAGGTTGTGTCCCACCTCAAGGTCCTCAACAATCTGTTGTTTCACTTGAGCCTGTAGGACTCCCAGATGGTGGTGTTCCACCACAATCCATGGGCCGGACTGGTCCTGTGATCAGTATATTTGTATGGGCATTCACAATTCTAAAATAAATAAATAAATAAAAATATTAATAATTAATATTAATAAATTACTTCGGGACGGGACGGGATTGGCGGGATTGAAAATCTTCATCCCATCCCATCCCATTCTAGATCGGGACGGGACGAGATCGGGATGAAATTATTCAATCCCATTAAGACCCGGAAAAATCGGGACGGGACGGGACGGGAACAGGATCGCGGGATGGGATGCCCACCCCTAGGTGGTAGGGCATGGTGGTGTGGACGAAAGTTGGGGGGCGAGGTGGTGCTGCTCTTGTGAAGAGATAAGAAAAGGAAAGATGGTGGTGTCTTTGAGCAGACCGCAAAAAAATGAGATGGTGATGTCCTATAGCGAAAATGGTGGTGTTGTTTAACAATAGCTAATACAAATCCGTTAAAATATGGGGGGAATGTTTGATTTGGAATAACTCTTGTTATATATACTTTTCACTCACAAGTCCTTCAAAATCCACAACTTTAACAAATTCATTAAAATCCACTATTTTTTAATACCTCCTGATTTTGGTGGATTTTTGAAAAGCATGAATTGATTACCCCCTGATTTTAATGGATTTTAAAACAATCCTTTAAAATTGATATTTGAATACCCCTAGATTTACATGTATCATTTTAAATCCTTAATTGAATACTCCTGAATTTTAATAGATTTTAAAAACCAACACAGTCCATTAAAATTTGTAATTGAATACCACCCCCTTCATCTGGCAGTTCAACACAATAATTAATCAAATTGCGAAGGCGGGTGAGCTTCAGGAATTCAGCCAAACAAGGATCTTAAAAATGCAAGACTTTCAAAAGCTTAATTCCACCACCACAAATCATTGGGGAAAGAGTACTACAAGTACCGAATATAAGCAAAGACCAGATTTGCCGTAATGAGTTTGACAAAGTATTATACGCAATGCCCTCAGCGTTCGAAAAAGACACATGCCGATGTCTGCCACTGCTAGGTCCATAGCCAGGTAAACATTCAGCGAATTCTCGGTCACGAGCCTTTTTCAGGATGAAATCCCGTAAAAGGTCATCGATTCGACATTTGCTCAAACTACCATAGAAGTCATAACCTTGCACTGGAATGAGGCTTCGTGCAATCAACTCGTCAAGGTAAATCTTAGCTTTGTCTTCCTTTGCGATGTCATCCATGTTGGACTCACAAAATCCCTCTGCAGCCCATAACCGTAGAAGACTTGAACAATCAATGAGATGATCCTCACGAAGCATGCACGAGTATAACAAACAAGACTTGAGATGGTATGGTAAATCATTATAACTTAGTGAAAATATGATATTCACATCATCGAGTTCAAGATTACTCAATAGTGAACTGTTGTCGGTATAGATTTTCTCCCATTCCACAATTGTGTGCTTAGTGGAAAGAAGACCTGCTATGGCAACAATGGCAAGAGGAAGCCCGCCACATTTGTGCAAAAAATTTAGAATAACTTCCTTGGTATGCTGGTCAATAGAGCAGTCGCTCTGTAGAACATCTGATTTGGATGCCATCTTCTGAAAAAGTGATAAAGAATCATTTAGAGATAGAGGTTCAACTTTAAACACAACTCCAGAATTTTTTTTGCAATAATTAGCGATGCGTTCTGAACGAGTAGTCACTATGATTCGACTACCACGACCACTATCAGGCAATGCAGATTTAATTTCTCTCCATACAGCAGAATCCCATATGTCGTCCATGACAACCAAGTACCGCCGGCCTTGGTAGGAGTTATGGAGCTCCTTATTTAGATTCCTGGCTTCCATGCCTTCTAATAGAGAGATCATGTTTTTCTTTTCCTCCCCCTCGAGTGTCGCCAAAATCAGTTCCTTCAAAAGGCGATTAGAGTCATAATTCTGTGAAACAACGATCCATCCACGAATACTAAAGTGGCTTTTGATTTGTTGGTTTTCATACACCTTCTGAACAAGGGTGGTCTTGCCAACACCACCTTGTCCAAACACACAAGAGACGCCAAGGCTTGATTCTTCTGTTATCAACCAAGTGATTAACTTGCTTTTGTTTTCATCGATGCCCATCACTTTATCATCATCAAGAAACATAGCATCATCCTGAGGATTCCATGACTTTCGTCGTATTGCACTAGAAGTAGCTGTAGACAATGGCAAATCAGGAATGCAGTTAAGAGAAGGGGGAATGGCAAAAGGTTATGGATAGGTAATAATAATCATTATCTAAGGTGAAGCCAAAAAAATTTCCTACCATAGGTTGATAATTTGAGCAAAACTCCAAATAACATCTACAAATAGACATACAAATAAGAAAATATAAATTGTAATTTAGTATTGTGCATTTATCTAATAAGCATAACTATAAAAAAAAATGTCAAGTGCATTGTATACATATCCAATTGACTCATATAATCATATTTAAAGCCATAAGGTCACTTCGTCAACAATCATGGCAAAAACAACTGAGCGTAATAACTAAAATACATAATTAAAATATAAAATAATTAAGATCAGAATGCAAGTTTAAACTAAAAAACATGAAATGTGCAAACGTAATGAGATCCTATTAAAATTTTATAGAGAAAAAAATGGGTTTTACTAGCCAATCTAACCCTGTCTATCAAATTTTGTATGAGATAACTAATGATATATATATTTTCATCGAGTTATATAGTTATTATTTTAGACATTTATTTCAAATATATTTTTGTTGTGGGTTCTGTGAACATATATATATATATGTATACATATATGTATAGATATATATACATATATGTATATATATACATATATGTATACGTATATGTATTTATGTTTTCAATTAATTAGCTATAAAAATGCATAAAAAAGTATCATAAAAAAATAAGAGATAGATAACAATAACAGAGAATAGTATTGAAAGGCGAAATACTTCATAAAATCTATTGCTCCAAGAGGACCGATCATAGATAAATGAGTAAAAAAGTTAAATAAGCAACCACTAAGCCAAAAAAGTATATATGGTAATACTTTATAAATATTTTTAATGACCTAATTTTTTTTTTTTTTTTTTGAAAAACTAGTAGGGCATTCGCAAACTCTTGGTCGCGAGCCTTTTTTCAGAATGAAATCCCGCAAAAGGTCATGGATACGACATTCGCTCGGCCTACCCAACAAACCATAATAGTATTGCACTTGAATGAGGCTTCGTGCAATCAACTCGTCAAGATAACCTTCAGCTTTGTCTTCCTTTGTGACGTCGTCCGTGTTGGACTCACAAAACCCCTCTGCAGCCCATAACTGTAGAAGACTTGAACAACTGATGAGATGATCCTCAGGAAACATGCACAAGTATAACAAACATGACTTGAGATGGTATGATAAATCATGATAACTTAGTGAAAGAATGATATTCACATCACCAAGTTCGGGATGATTCAACAGTGAACTGTTGTCGGTATAGATTTTCTCCCATTCCACAATTGTGTGCTTAGTGGAAAGAAGACCTGCTATGGCAACAATGGCAAGAGGAAGCCCGCCACATTTGTGCAAAAAATTTAGAATAACTTCCTTGGTATGCTGGTCAATAGAGCAGTCGCTCTGTAGAACATCTGATTTGGATGCCATCTTCTGAAAAAGTGATAAAGAATCATTTAGAGATAGAGGTTCAACTTTAAACACAACTCCAGAATTTTTTTTGCAATAATTAGCGATGCGTTCTGAACGAGTAGTCACTATGATTCGACTACCACGACCACTATCAGGCAATGCAGATTTAATTTCTCTCCATACAGCAGAATCCCATATGTCGTCCATGACAACCAAGTACCGCCGGCCTTGGTAGGAGTTATGGAGCTCCTTATTTAGATTCCTGGCTTCCATGCCTTCTAATAGAGAGATCATGTTTTTCTTTTCCTCCCCCTCGAGTGTCGCCAAAATCAGTTCCTTCAAAAGGCGATTAGAGTCATAATTCTGTGAAACAACGATCCATCCACGAATACTAAAGTGGCTTTTGATTTGTTGGTTTTCATACACCTTCTGAACAAGGGTGGTCTTGCCAACACCACCTTGTCCAAACACACAAGAGACGCCAAGGCTTGATTCTTCTGTTATCAACCAAGTGATTAACTTGCTTTTGTTTTCATCGATGCCCATCACTTTATCATCATCAAGAAACATAGCATCATCCTGAGGATTCCATGACTTTCGTCGTATTGCACTAGAAGTAGCTGTAGACAATGGCAAATCAGGAATGCAGTTAAGAGAAGGGGGAATGGCAAAAGGTTATGGATAGGTAATAATAATCATTATCTAAGGTGAAGCCAAAAAAATTTCCTACCATAGGTTGATAATTTGAGCAAAACTCCAAATAACATCTACAAATAGACATACAAATAAGAAAATATAAATTGTAATTTAGTATTGTGCATTTATCTAATAAGCATAACTATAAAAAAAAAATGTCAAGTGCATTGTATACATATCCAATTGACTCATATAATCATATTTAAAGCCATAAGGTCACTTCGTCAACAATCATGGCAAAAACAACTGAGCGTAATAACTAAAATACATAATTAAAATATAAAATAATTAAGATCAGAATGCAAGTTTAAACTAAAAAACATGAAATGTGCAAACGTAATGAGATCCTATTAAAATTTTATAGAGAAAAAAATGGGTTTTACTAGCCAATCTAACCCTGTCTATCAAATTTTGTATGAGATAACTAATGATATATATATATTTTCATCGAGTTATATAGTTATTATTTTAGACATTTATTTCAAATATATTTTTGTTGTGGGTTCTGTGAACATATATATATATATGTATACATATATGTATAGATATATATATACATATATGTATATACGTATATGTATTTATGTTTTCAATTAATTAGCTATAAAAATGCATAAAAAAGTATCATAAAAAAATAAGAGATAGATAACAATAACAGAGAATAGTATTGAAAGGCGAAATACTTCATAAAATCTATTGCTCCAAGAGGACCGATCATAGATAAATGAGTAAAAAAGTTAAATAAGCAACCACTAAGCCAAAAAAGTATATATGGTAATACTTTATAAATATTTTTAATGACCTAATTTTTTTTTTTTTTTTTTTGAAAAACTAGTAGGGCATTCGCAAACTCTTGGTCGCGAGCCTTTTTTCAGAATGAAATCCCGCAAAAGGTCATGGATACGACATTCGCTCGGCCTACCCAACAAACCATAATAGTATTGCACTTGAATGAGGCTTCGTGCAATCAACTCGTCAAGATAACCTTCAGCTTTGTCTTCCTTTGTGACGTCGTCCGTGTTGGACTCACAAAACCCCTCTGCAGCCCATAACTGTAGAAGACTTGAACAACTGATGAGATGATCCTCAGGAAACATGCACAAGTATAACAAACATGACTTGAGATGGTATGATAAATCATGATAACTTAGTGAAAGAATGATATTCACATCACCAAGTTCGGGATGATTCAACAGTGAACTGTTGTCGGTATAGATTTTCTCCCATTCCACAATTGTGTGCTTAGTGGAAAGAAGACCTGCTATGGCAACAATGGCAAGAGGAAGCCCGCCACATTTGTGCAAAAAATTTAGAATAACTTCCTTGGTATGCTGGTCAATAGAGCAGTCGCTCTGTAGAACATCTGATTTGGATGCCATCTTCTGAAAAAGTGATAAAGAATCATTTAGAGATAGAGGTTCAACTTTAAACACAACTCCAGAATTTTTTTTGCAATAATTAGCGATGCGTTCTGAACGAGTAGTCACTATGATTCGACTACCACGACCACTATCAGGCAATGCAGATTTAATTTCTCTCCATACAGCAGAATCCCATATGTCGTCCATGACAACCAAGTACCGCCGGCCTTGGTAGGAGTTATGGAGCTCCTTATTTAGATTCCTGGCTTCCATGCCTTCTAATAGAGAGATCATGTTTTTCTTTTCCTCCCCCTCGAGTGTCGCCAAAATCAGTTCCTTCAAAAGGCGATTAGAGTCATAATTCTGTGAAACAACGATCCATCCACGAATACTAAAGTGGCTTTTGATTTGTTGGTTTTCATACACCTTCTGAACAAGGGTGGTCTTGCCAACACCACCTTGTCCAAACACACAAGAGACGCCAAGGCTTGATTCTTCTGTTATCAACCAAGTGATTAACTTGCTTTTGTTTTCATCGATGCCCATCACTTTATCATCATCAAGAAACATAGCATCATCCTGAGGATTCCATGACTTTCGTCGTATTGCACTAGAAGTAGCTGTAGACAATGGCAAATCAGGAATGCAGTTAAGAGAAGGGGGAATGGCAAAAGGTTATGGATAGGTAATAATAATCATTATCTAAGGTGAAGCCAAAAAAATTTCCTACCATAGGTTGATAATTTGAGCAAAACTCCAAATAACATCTTCAAATAGACATACAAATAAGAAAATATAAATTGTAATTTAGTATTGTGCATTTATCTAATAAGCATAACTATAAAAAAAAATGTCAAGTGCATTGTATACATATCCAATTGACTCATATAATCATATTTAAAGCCATAAGGTCACTTCGTCAACAATCATGGCAAAAACAACTGAGCGTAATAACTAAAATACATAATTAAAATATAAAATAATTAAGATCAGAATGCAAGTTTAAACTAAAAAACATGAAATGTGCAAACGTAATGAGATCCTATTAAAATTTTATAGAGAAAAAAATGGGTTTTACTAGCCAATCTAACCCTGTCTATCAAATTTTGTATGAGATAACTAATGATATATATATATTTTCATCGAGTTATATAGTTATTATTTTAGACATTTATTTCAAATATATTTTTGTTGTGGGTTCTGTGAACATATATATATATATGTATACATATATGTATAGATATATATATACATATATGTATATATATACATATATGTATACGTATATGTATTTATGTTTTCAATTAATTAGCTATAAAAATGCATAAAAAAAGTATCATAAAAAAATAAGAGATAGATAACAATAACAGAGAATAGTATTGAAAGGCGAAATACTTCATAAAATCTATTGCTCCAAGAGGACCGATCATAGATAAATGAGTAAAAAAGTTAAATAAGCAACCACTAAGCCAAAAAAGTATATATGGTAATACTTTATAAATATTTTTAATGACCTAATTTTTTTTTTTTTTTTTTGAAAAACTAGTAGGGCATTCGCAAACTCTTGGTCGCGAGCCTTTTTTCAGAATGAAATCCCGCAAAAGGTCATGGATACGACATTCGCTCGGCCTACCCAACAAACCATAATAGTATTGCACTTGAATGAGGCTTCGTGCAATCAACTCGTCAAGATAACCTTCAGCTTTGTCTTCCTTTGTGACGTCGTCCGTGTTGGACTCACAAAACCCCTCTGCAGCCCATAACTGTAGAAGACTTGAACAACTGATGAGATGATCCTCAGGAAACATGCACAAGTATAACAAACATGACTTGAGATGGTATGATAAATCATGATAACTTAGTGAAAGAATGATATTCACATCACCAAGTTCGGGATGATTCAACAGTGAACTGTTGTCGGTATAGATTTTCTCCCATTCCACAATTGTGTGCTTAGTGGAAAGAAGACCTGCTATGGCAACAATGGCAAGAGGAAGCCCGCCACATTTGTGCAAAAAATTTAGAATAACTTCCTTGGTATGCTGGTCAATAGAGCAGTCGCTCTGTAGAACATCTGATTTGGATGCCATCTTCTGAAAAAGTGATAAAGAATCATTTAGAGATAGAGGTTCAACTTTAAACACAACTCCAGAATTTTGTTTGCAATAATTAGCGATGCATTCTGAACGAGTAGTCACTATGATTCGACTACCACGACCACTATCAGGCAATGCAGATTTAATTTCTCTCCATACGGCAGAATCCCATGTCTTCCATGACAACCAAGTACCGCCGGCCTTGGTAGGAGTTATGGAGCTCCGTTTTTAGATTCCTGGCTTCCATGCCTTCTAATAGAGAGATCATGTTTTTCTTTTCCTCCCCCTCGAGTGTCGCCAAAATCAGTTCCTTCAAAAGGCGATTAGAGTCATAATTCTGTGAAACAACGATCCATCCACGAATACTAAAGTGGCTTTTGATTTGTTGGTTTTCATACACCTTCTGAACAAGGGTGGTCTTGCCAACACCACCTTGTCCAAACACACAAGAGACGCCAAGGCTTGATTCTTCTGTTATCAACCAAGGGATTAACTTGCTTTTGTTTTCATCGATGCCCATCACTTTATCATCATCAAGAAACATAGCATCATCCTGAGGATTCCGTGACTTTCGTCGTATTGCACTAGAAGTAGCAGTAGACAATGGCGAATCAGGAATGCAGTTGAGAGAAGGGGGAATGGCAAAAGGTTATGGATAGGTAATAATAATCATTATCTAAGGTGAAGCCAAAAAAATTTCCTACCATAGGTTGATAATTTGAGCAAAACTCCAAATAACATCTTCAAATAGACATACAAATAAGAAAATATAAATTGTAATTTAGTATTGTGCATTTATCTAATAAGCATAACTATAAAAAAAAAATGTCAAGTGCATTGCATACATATCCAATTGAAGCATATAATCATATTTTAAGCCATAAGGTCACTTCGTCAACAATCATGGCAAAAACAATTGAGCTTAATAACTAAAATACATAATTAAAATATAACATAATTAAGATCATAATGCTAGTTTAAACTAAAAAACATGAAATGTGCAAATGTAATGAGATCCTATTAAAATTTTATAGAGAAAAAAATGGGTTTTACTAGCCAATCTAACCCTGTCTATCAAATTTAATATGAGATAACTAATGATATATATATTTTCATCGAGTTATATAGTTAGACATTTATTTCAAATAAATTTTTGTTGTGGGTTCTGTGAACATATACATATATGTATACTTCATGTAATATATTTCTAAAAGTATGATTAGACGGTCTATAAATTAGGGAAATGTTAGCTTACCATTTTTAGTTTCATGTTTTTTTTTTTGAAAAATTATGCGCATTCAACACTTTTTTTCTTCTCCTTTTTTTTTGTTATACAATAGCACAAACACTCGTCATGTTTGATATCCTAATTAATCAAGGAGTGATCACCAAAACCATTTAAGTGCTCTAAATACTAAACCATCTTGAAATATTATCCTTTGGAGATCAGACAATTATTGGTGAGAGAGGAATCAACTTGAGTGGTGGGCAGAAACAGAGAATACAGATTGCATGGGCCTTGTACCAGGATGCGGACATTTATCTCTTTGATGATCCTTTTAGTACTGTGGATGCTCACACTGGAACACATCTATTTAAGGTGATTTTCATTCTTATTTATTTATTTATTATCATTAATTTGGATGCTAAACTGCATGGATATAGTTTTGTAATTCAAGTAGACATTCACGGTGTTACATTACCCATATTGCAAGTACTCTAGCCAAACAAACACTGTAATTTGCTTAATCAGGATTTCCGTGTCAGATCATGTGTTCGAGACATGTCTATTCTTGAAGGAATTTTACCATCTCAATCAGAATATCATTGATATGAGAACGTACATACTCTCACGGTGAGTCTCACATACTTGATATGAAATTTGCTTCATTAGTTTTACTTGCTATTAGTTTATAGTTATTAGCTGTTTTATTCAAGAAAGATGTTATGTATAACAGTCTCCACATTTCAGGAATGTTTACTTGGCATATTGGATTTTAAAACAGTGATTTTCGTTACTCATCAAGTAGAGTTCTTACCATCTGCAGATCTAATCTTAGTAAGTGGTGTGAACTTGTTTCTCATTTATTTTTAATTTTTTGAAAGTTACATGAATCTTGATTTGCCAGAAGACTAATTTCCTTTTCTTATTTTCAGGTAATGAAAGATGGGAGAATTACACAATCAGGCAAGTATGATGATATTCTTAGTTCAGGAGTCGACTTTATGGAGCTCGTTTGTGCCCATAAGAAGGCTTTATCGGCCCTTGAATCTGTAGAGTCAGGACCAACTTCTGAGAACAGTGCCAAAGATGGTAAAATGGAGAAGGATCAAAATGTTGAGCACAAAGAAGATGGTAAAACAGATGAAATAGTTGGTCCTAAAGGACAACTTGTCCAGGAAGAAGAGAGAGAGAAAGGAAGAGTTGGTCTTCATGTGTATTAGAAATATCTGACGACCACAGCATATGGAGGAGCTCTCGTGCTATTCATCTTGATATCGCAGAGTCTCTTTCAATCCCTTCAGATTTTGAGCAATTACTGGATGGCTTTGTCGACTCCCTTGTCAAAAGATGTGAAACCTCTCGTCAACAGTTCTACTCTCATCATTGTCTATGTTGCGTTAGCAATAGGAAGCTCCTTGTGTGTGCTTGTGAGAACCACTCTTGTTGCGACTGTTAGATACAAGACTGCTACAATACTCTTCACAAATATGCATTCCTGTATTTTCCGTGCTCCTATGTCATTCTTTGATTCCACTGCATTAGTAGATACTGCAACTGATCCACTTGATCCAGTAGCCCTTCTAGGGGTCGAGGGAGGGAGCAACCACCCATCCCTCGCCCCTTTCCCTCGTTCCCTCCCTCGACCCCTAGAATTTTCGCTTGATCCAGATAACACAAAGACAACACTTCTCTGACTCTACGGTCGTTACTATTGCACATAGGATACATCCGTTCTTGATAGCGATATGGTCCTACTTCTTGATCATGGTTAGTACTATCAGTTTGTTCAATTATAGTTTTCTGTTACATATATATTTTTTGGTCAATGAAGTCGAGAAACATTTGAATCTTAGTCTGCATACAATGGATTACTGCGCCAATACATAATTTTCTTAGTATTTTTGGTAGTACAATGTTTTGTTTATTCTGTTTCTTGAAAGGTGCTTTATTTTATTTTACATTGTTTTTTCAACAGGCCTTATTGCGGAATACGACTTCCCTGGTAAGTTATTAAAAAACAAGACTTCTTCCTTCGCAAAGCTTGTTGCTGAATATACTGTAAGATCCACGTCTAGCTTTTAGAACTCGTGTTAGGGCAGTGACTGCCCTTTGTTTGGCTAAGGTGCATGCCATGATGATGTTGTAAGATTATCCTCGAAACACGCCCGAACCTAATTGGTACTTGCAAGTAAAAGTAAGAGTCTAGCAATCAGTAACAGTAAATAGACAAGATATACGTGGTTCGGCAATGTGCCTACATCCACGGGACAACGACGAGATTCTTTATTATGAAAGAGTAATCTAAGAAGTACAAACTCTTGAGAACATTTTCCAGTTCTCTCAACTCTCAATCTGAAAGTAATCCGTTATACTCACGGATTGTACCGTTCTTCCCTACACTTTCAATACAAAGAAAAATCAGCAGATTCTCTTCAGTTTTCTACCTTGGTAATACTCAAATCTTACCTTGAAAACTGTGATCAATGGCTGCGAATAAACTCCTGTTTTCTGTCAATAAAAACAGCCCCAATATTCTGTTTTCTCTCAATAAGAAACAGCCCCAATACCCTGTTTTCTGCCTCAGAAAATACAATGAATAATCCCTGGAATAGGCTGATATTTATAGCAATCATTGCTTCCTATTTTGAGTCCTAATAGGACCTGAAAACCCATCTGTGTCCTTGTTTGAATATAAAAGAAAACCTGTACGCCTGATCTGTATCTGCCTTCTGAATAAGAATAGAAATCCCTATAGAATAGGGATCCTATTTTTATAAGATCTGTATTCTATCACATATATAGCAATCCTATTCCATTTCAAACTCTACGGATTGAAATTGTGAGCCACGAAATCCCACAATCTCCACCTTGGCGAACAATTTCAGGACACACCTCCATCAGCTCCATCAGCTCATACATCTCCACCTTGGCATGAAATCCCCAGCCAAGGTAACCTGCTCGACGTCGTCTTCCCGGCCTAAAGGTCGTCCACCCCTAAGGGCCATGCCCCCGTGGGGCATCAACACTGAGAGAGTCTGATCAAGTTGAGACAGTGCTCCAACTTGACCCTGGGTACTACCTTCGTCAACATATCAGCTGCATTCTCCTTTGTATCAACTTTCTCTAGTATCACAACTCTGTCCTCGATGATATCTCTGATAAAGTGAAACCTGACATCAATATGTTTGGTCCTCGCATGATGAACCTGATATTTTGCCAAATGGATGGCACTCTGACTATCACAAAGAATTGTAATATCCCTCTGAGTAACACCCAAATCTTTAACCAGACCTCGAAGCCATATAGCCTCTTTCACTGCCTCTGTCACTGCCATATACTCTGCCTCTGTAGTAGACAGCGCAACAACTGACTGTAACATGAACCGCCAAGATATAGAACCCCCTGCCAATTTAAAACAGTAACCTGTAGTAGACCGACGCCTGTCCAAATCTCCTGCATAATCTGAGTCAACATAACCTGTCACAGCTGAAACTGCCGATCTCTCATAGACCAAACCGACATCCAACATACCTCGAAGATACCTCAAAATCCACTTGACTGCCTGCCAATGGGTTTTGCCTGGATTAGCCATGTACCGACTAACCAAACTCACTGCATGTGCAATGTCGGGACGTGTGCAAATCATGGCATACATCAAGCTGCCAACCGCACTAGCATAAGGAACCTGTGACATGTATTCCTTCTCTGCTACAGTAGTAGGGGACTGCAAACCAGAGAGCCTGAAGTGAGCTGCCAAGGGAGTACTGACCGACTTGGCCCTATCCATGCCAAATCTACTACTACCTTCTCAAGATATTGCCTCTGTGACAAAGACAATCTACCAAGCTTCCTGTCCCTCACTATCTCCATCCCGAGTATCCTCTTCGCTGGACCCAAATCCTTCATCTCAAATTCATTGCTCAATTGAACCTTTAGCAGCTCTATCTCACGCTTACTCCTAGCAGCAATAAGCATATCATCCACGTGAAGCAATAAATAGATGTAGGAACCATCTCGAAGCCTCCTAAAATAAACACAATGATCATACTGACTTCGTGTGTACTTTTGCTTCAACATAAAAGTATCAAACCTCAAGTACCACTGACGAGAAGACTGTTTCAACCCGTATAGAGATTTTTTTTAGTTTGCATACCCTGTTTTCCTTCCCAGCAATAGCATATCCATCTGGCTGAACCATGTAAATATCCTCTTCTAGATCGTCGTGCAAGAAAGCAATCTTGACATCTAGTTGCTCGAGCTCTAAGTCATACTGCGCCACCATAGCTAATAGGACACGGATAGAAGTGTGTTTAACCACCGGAGAGAAAACCTCGTTATAATCCACACCTTCTGTTTGTGCAAATCCTTTTGCTACCAATCTTGCCTTGAATCTTACACCTACAGAATTCCCTTTGGAATCTAGAATGCCGTCTTTCAGAGTGTACACTCACTTGCATCCTATCGCCCATTTTCCCTTTGGAAGTGTCACTAGCTCCCATGTATGATTTTTGTGAAGAGACTATATCTCCGCATCCATAGCCACCTTCCACTCATCCATATGCGAGCTTTTACAAGCTTGCTTATATGTAGTAGGTGCATCATCATACTCCCCGAAAACTGAAAAAACATAGGCTGCCATTTCCTCAAATCCATATCTGATGGGTGCTCTAGTATTCCGACGCTCTCTCTGTGCTGCCAAAGACGGCTGAGAAACATGTTGTACCTGTGGCTCCTCAATAGGAACCTCCTCATCTGCAATAACCTCTGGATCACCCTGTACTGTATCATGAATCCCATCATCATTACCATGATCTGAATCCGAAAAACTGTCCTGTGTACCAGACCTAGGAGTTCCAAGCTCCACCTGCAGAAAATCATCCTCATCATCAAAGCTATCACCTCTCCATACCGAAGATCCATCCTTGCATCTCTCACACTTAGGCCTTAAGAGTGCCTCCTCATGGAACTTTACGTCTCTAGAAATCTCCCACTTGCCCGTTTCAGAGCACCACAATTTGTAGCCTTTGACTGAACCTGGATAACCAAGGAATATAGCCTTCCTTGCCCTTGCCCCCAGCTTATCATCCTTCACATGAAAATAAGCAGGACAACCAAAAACTTTCAGATGTGAATAATCCGTAGAAGTGCCAGACCATACCTCCATAGGAGTTTTGAACTCAATCGCTGATGATGGAGACCTGTTTATGAGATAACACGCCGTAGATACGGCTTCAGCCCACCATATCTTGTCTAATCCTGCATTAGACAACATGCACCGTGCTCTCTCTAGAAGTGTGCGGTTCATCCTTTCCACCACTCCGTTCTGTTGTGGTGTCTTCTTCACTGTGAAATGCCTGCAAATGCCATGCTCCTGACAATACTCCTTCAAGGGGTCTTCAGTGTACTCTCCACCATTGTCGGATCTGACCACCTTGATAACTCTGCCAGTCTGCTTCTCTACCATCGCCCTCCATTTCTTGAAGATGTCAGTGACTTCATTCTTTCTTTTCATGGTGTAAATCCATACTCTCCGGCTGAAGTCATCAACAAAACTGACGAACCACCTAGAACCACCTTTGGACACTGTCCTGGATGGGCCCCAAACATCCGTGTGAATGTAATCCACAATACCCGCAGTAGTATGCTCCGCTGAACCAAAACTAACTCGAGTCTGCTTCCCGAAGATGCAGTGCTCACAAAAGTCCAACTTCCCAAGCTTTTCACTGCCAAGCAAGCCTCGCTTGCTCAATGCCTTCAACCCTGCCTCACCCACATGCCCTAAGCGCATGTGCCATAACTGAGTCTGGGCTACGCTCTTCTCATCAAGAACCTCTGAGACCATAGATCCACCTTCAACTGCGTCTCCTTGAAGATAATACAGATTTCCATGTCTAACTGACGTAAGCATTACCCTGTCACCATTGTAGACACAACACATGTCATTCTCACCAACAAATTTGAAGCCCTGAGCCTCAAGCGCACCAAGAGAAATCAGACCTTTCGAAAGATCTGGTACATGACGAACCTCTGTAAGCTTCCTAACTGAACCATCTGCCAAACTGAAATGAACTGTGCCAACACCTCTAGTCTTGCATACTCTGGAGTCTCCCATATAAACTGATCCACCCTTCACCTCACGGTAACTAGTAAACCACTCTCTAATAGGACACATATGAATAGACGCACCGGTATCAAGCACCCATCCTCCATACAGATGGTCACCATTATCTGCCATAAGAGCCTCTGCTAGATCTCCTGTAATCTTGATATCCACATCATCATGTATAGATCCAACCAGATTCGACTCGCCATTTTTCTCTTCCTTGTTGCCATTATCCTTCCTAGTAGGACAATCCCTTTTGAAATGACCCTTCTTGTGACAAGTATAACACTCAACCTTTGACATGTCTCTTCCGCGAGACTGTGAGCGGCCTCTATTCTTCCGACCATTGCCTTGCCTGTTATTGCCCTTGTTATTACCCTGATTCCGGCCTCTGACCATAAGACCATGAACTTGTGCATCATCAGCCATATCCTTCTTGTGAGCAGCTTTTGTAAGCACCACAGAAACCACATCTGTATAAACTAAACTTTCTGTCTTATTGGTGACCAACGTGTTGACCAATACTTCCCACTCAGGTAATAAAGAAGTCAATAACAACAAAGATTTGACATTATCATCATAGTTTGCACCTAAACCGATGCAATCTGAAAATAAACACTCAAATTCAGTAACATGATCGGTCATGAGTTTACCTGGTTCAATCTTGAATGTGAAGAGCTTTTTCTGAAGGTATAGTAAACTCATCTGATCCTTCCTGAGGTAGGTATTCATCAACTTATCCCAAATTGACTTTGTCGTCTTTTCATCACGGTAGTTATACGCAACTCCCGTATCGAGACATAGCCGGATAGTACTACATGCCTTCCTATCCATTGCTTTGAACTTATTTGCATCCCAACCAGTTGGTTCCACATCTGGTTCACTTTCTATCGTGTCTGCCAGATCATTGTTAATCAGTATATCCATCATCGTTGTCTGCCAACTGCTAAAATTGTTCCTTCCATTGAATTGAAGAACATCGAATCCATGAACCTTTGCGTAGACTTCACCTTTCCTTTCTGACATATTGACAAACCTTGTAGACACCAACCCTGGAGCTCTGATACCACTAGTTGTAAGATTATTCTCGAAACACGCCCGAACCTAATTGGTACTTGCAAGTAAAAGTAAGAATTTAGCAATCAGTAACAGTAAATAGACAAGATATACGTGGTTCGGCAATGTGCCTACATCCACGGGACAACGACGAGATTCTTTATTATGAAAGAGTAATCTAAGAAGTACAAACTCTTGAGAACAGTTTCCAGTTCTCTCAACTCTCAATCTGAAAGTAATCCGTTATACTCACGGATTGTACCGTTCTTCCCTACACTTTCAATACAAAGAAAAATCAGCAGATTCTCTTCAGTTTTCTACCTTGGTAATACTCAAATCTTACCTTGAAAACTGTGATCAATGGCTGCGAATAAACTCCTGTTTTCTGTCAATAAAAACAGCCCCAATATTCTGTTTTCTCTCAATAAGAAACAGCCCCAATACCCTGTTTTCTGCCTCAGAAAATACAATGAATAATCCCTGGAATAGGCTGATATTTATAGCAATCATTGCTTCCTATTTTGAGTCCTAATAGGGCATGAAAACCCATCTGTGTCCTTGTTTGAATACAAAAGAAAACCTGTACGCCTGATCTGTATCTGACTTCTGAATAAGAATAGAAATCCCTATAGAATAGGGATCCTATTTTTATAAGATCTGTATTCTATCACATATATAGCAATCCTATTCCATTTCAAACTCTACGGATTGAAATTGTGAGCCACGAAATCCCACAGATGATGCCGATAACTCTATGACAGTGCAATGGATGTTTGTAACAAGGGAACAAGTATATTGATGCTAATGTATGTCAATGCTATGGACAACACCTGAAGTCAACTCCATATCAAAGAGAAAATTAGGGGAAATGTTAGCCCAAGAAATAGAAGAAACTGAAAGATTATACTGTTAGTGTATACTTCATGTAATATATTTCTAAACGTATGATTTGAACCACTTGATTGGATGTGTGATATCTTCTGAGTTAAATAGTTGGCTGAAAGACTAAGAAGCAAAGAAAAATAACTAAGAAGGAATTTATCTCACAAATAAAATCGTATATGGACAGTAACTGTGTTTTGTTTGGATGAGCTGCATGCTATAATGACCACGAAAACTCTAAAGATGACACTACAATAAGTTGGAGTTTGCTCGATGAGACGGTCTATAAATTAGGGAAATGTTAGCTTACCATTTTTAGTTTCATGTTTTTTTTTTGAAGAAGAAGAACAAATTGAAAAGTTATGCACATTCAACACCTTTTTTTCTTCTTGTTTTTTTTTTTTTTTTTTTTTGTCATACTTTTGCACAAACACTTGTCATGTTTGATATCCTAATTAATCAAGGACTGATCACCAAAACCATTTAAGTGCTCTAAATACTAAACCATCTTTACAATCAAAACAACAACAATAATTTCAATATAATATGAAATGAATGCTCATTTTTAAAACATATTTGAGTTTTAGTCCACTCACTCACTTTTCCTCAATTTCCTTTCAGTTTAAGTACGAGTGTACCACACAAATGAAATCAGTGAAGTCATTGGCTAGAACCGATTATGTCGGATTGGCTTCGCAAAAGTTTGCCAATATTAATTTGGTGACAAGTACTAATGCCTCTAACTGGACTGATATAAGTTCATGAGATTAGTGTAAATCAAAACGAAATAAGTAGCAACATGCACTACAAAAAAAATGGAAATCAGCGACGGCTAAAAACCGTCGCTGAATGAGCCAAAACCGTCGCTAAAAGGATTCAGCGACGGCACACTAACCGTCGCTATCCCGTGGCTACATTTCTGGTCGCTATTTGATTCAGCGACGGTACAATAGCCGTCGCTAATTAGCCACGGCATACAACCGTCGCTAAACTGTAAACTACCCGTAGCTAACAGATTTTTTTTTTAAAAAAATTTAATATTTTTTTATTAGCGACGGCAAAATACCGTCGCTAATTGATTTTGTTTTTAAAAAATTTAACATTTATTTATTTTAGCGACGGTATTTTAGCCGTAGCTAACTGATTTTTAAAAAAAAATTGAAATTTTTTATTTTAGCGACGGGAGTTTGGCCGTGGCTAACGAATTTAAAAAAAAATATATTAAAAATTTTTATTGTAGCGACGGCCTTTTAGCCGTAGCTAACTGATTTTTAAAAAAAAAATATAAAATTTTTTATTTTAGCGACGGCTTTTTAGCCGTAGCTAACTGTTTTTTAAAATAAATATATAAAATATTTTTATTTTAGCGACGGCCGGTTAGCCGTAGCTAACTGATTTTAAAAAAACTTATAAATTTTTTTATTGTAGCGACGGCAATTTGGCCGTGGCTAACTGATTTTTTTTAAAAAAATTTGTTTCTTGTAGCGACGGCCTTTAAGCCGTGGCTAACAAAATAAAATTGAAAAATAATTTTTTTATATTTAAATTATATTAATTTTAAAATTTAGCATATACTTTTTTTTGTCATTATATTAATTTTAAAATTTGGCAAATTATAAACATCTTAAACTTGAACACAATTAAATTAATTTTTATATACTCAATAAATTGTCCATCACAAAAAAATACAATCCCAAATACTGTCAACCTCAAATTGAAATAACTACATAAAACAAAATTGTGATCGTCTATGGGACATAAAACAAAATTTTTACATACAACACTGCTATGAACCAAATTACTGGACTGATTCCTACAACTTTGAAATCTTCTTCAAGTGATCTGTTGATGTATTTCTGAAAATCAAATTTATTCGCATTTTGGGGGACCAAATGTGCCTGTTAATCACAAACAACATGTTTTACTCACTAAATCTATAAAATTCGTACAAGTAACTCGCTTTTACGAAGGATATGACTTACCATTATAAATTCATGTCTCACAGTAAAATAATCGACCTTGACGACAGATCGAAAGAACTGTCTAAAGAAGCATGCCTGAAACAATAAGCAACATACTGTTAGCTAGCTAGATTAATCATTCATGCTTATAATAATTGGACTTATTCAGGAAGCATGAAGCATGAAGCAGTCATGGCTGTCCAATTTAAGAATGGTCTCCAATTTGTTGATTCACAAGTCAAACTCTGTATTTTTCAATCTATTCGGAACGGATTGCAACTTTTTTCAATAATAAATTAGGTGAGTTGTACACTTGATGCGTCGATAATTAAAGCTATATAAAATTAAGCAGACATTGTAGTCACCCTACCCAAAATGAATCAAATTTAAACTAGATGTGTCTAATAATATACATCATTATACTTGGATACTTGGAACACATACATCATAAGGCACTATACATTCATATACTTTGCAGATACTTGGAACACATTCATATTTAAGTAGGCAAATTTTGTTATATCTTCACAATTCATTTATCTTATGGGATTGAATCAAATCAAGGCACTATACATCATTATACTTTGCAGAATTTAATGGAAAATGCATAATAGTGTTGAATTCATAATCAGAGATAATATTTAAACATTGATTCTTACAATCCAAAGGAGAACGGGTGACTTGCTCCAGGAATTCAACTGCCTTCTCCCGTTTGATGTGTCTCTAGCAAATCTAAACCTCTCCGGATCTGTAGCACAAATATATTTTAGTACATCTTATCTATTGGAGTAATTCACACATTTATTTTACAATCCATTGAAGTAATTCACACATTTATTAATTAGTAGACATTATTGCATATGTGGCAATTTTTTTTTTTTTCTATTCAAAACGAATTAATAACTCAACAATTTTGATAAATCTATCAATCTTTGAAACATTCAATTACCATGTGTATACTGATACTCCACTGTTCTTGTGTTAGGAACTAACCTGTGTTTGAATACGTTTCTTGCAGGAATTGATGATATCAAGCTATTCCAGACTAATTTGATCTGTCAGACAGTTGATATCTTGAAGAATAGAATCTTGCAAGCCACAAACAGAGTTGAGTTGCTGTTACAAAAGACTGACAATAACAGAGATTGCTTGAGAAGAAGAATTGAATTGAATCAGGCATGTTTCGAGATCGGGACGGGATCGAGATGAGTTTGATCAATCCCAAAATGACCCAAAAAAATCGGGACGGGATCGGGTTCATTTAGAACCATGTTTCGGGTTTATCTTTAACTGAATTCAACTAGATATGTAATTCTAAGCTCAGTTGGACTGCATATGTAGAACATTGTTGGCTCTACGATCTTAGCCTTTCATACTCTTTAATATGCTGATTTCATGGCTAAATTTGGCAAAGCTTGAAACTTAATTGTAATTAACATGACACACAGACCATGAATAAAGATATACATGACGGAATTCGTCAGTCCAACAATTGGGTTCTCCAAATCCTTGCAATTTCTGGAACATGAGAGGTGCTTATATAGGCCTAGGGAACTTTCTCTTTTATCCTTTTCTAAAAGCTGCTATATATCTGAAAAACAAATACTGAAAATAAAATAAAAATGGCACACCTGTTAGGCCTCTGCAATGCATTCAAATGCCAGCCTTTTGATGACATTATATCATTTACTTCGAAAATGTCGATATCTTTCGAACCGAAAGCATCAATAGTCATATCTGGCCTTCCAATGATAAATAGCTCTGGTATCTTCTTTATCCTGCAGAACAAACTCAACAAAATAAATGTGATTTTCTTCTCTCTTTTAAGGTACAATCTAAGCACAAAACTAAATTTCCAAGAAAAAAATATCACTGACCCTTTCTGTAGGCTCTTAGATGCTTCCATGATCCTATTTGTGTTTTCCAAGTATCCTACAAGAACACAGTTTTTTTGCCACATAATTTTAGTGAAAACTGAGGAGCAAAGGAGGGGGAAAATTAAAAGGAAAACCTTCAATGATCTATATAACCTTCTTGGCCTAAAGCCATCATGGCCGCCCAAGCCCCAACACTTAATCCCCCAGGCCTGCTTCCGGCTATGGTAGGAGAAATATAAAGACCCCCTGACCATTCCGTACGTAACTGCAAAAAAGAAGAGGATTTAATATGATATGAGATTTATCATTGACAAAGTACAAGTTTACCAGTAAGAGAGATTCGCAGAAAGAAAACAGAAAAATACAGATCAGATGTAAAAGTTGATAGACATGTTCAAACCATCTATAGTAACTTGCCCGTGACCCCATGTCAATCTGATTTGGTTATTCATATTCTAAACATCGTATTTGAATACAATACATTCTACTGGTTTTCAATAATCAAAAACATTATCCAAATCTCACAATTTTACATAGTAACTTTCCTGTAAGCCCATGTCAATCTGATTTGGATATTCATATTCTAAACATTGTACCTGAATGAAAACATTCTACTGTTTTTCAATAATCAAAACAACGTTATCCAAATCTCACAATTTTACTAAATGTTGAATCATTGGAGCACATGTTTCACTAATATGGTGTCGTTGAATGCATGCCAAAATTGGAGCTTCAGAAGTAACAATGTCAAATATGAGTATGTATACGTCGAGGTGTCAACTGTCAATGAAACACATAATCCTCAAGTTAAGCCATCCTTGCAGCAATGCATTAAATAAATAAATTTCACAAAACAACTTCCAAATCTTTTATTCAACATGTGCCAGGATCAGAATAGAGAACGGTGTTGGGACTGGGGATGAAGAGAGCGAAGCAATCTCGTGTGCATGTTGTGAAGTGGTTTTGAGGGGTTTCGCTCTTTTCACCCCTGGACCCAACAAACGGTGTATCTATGAAAAGACAAGTGCAGTGAATATTTGAAAACTGAAAAGTAAGAGACTCACCTGCCACAAATTGGTGCTGTTGAAGAAGTTCAGCGATAGCCATAAAAGAGGTCCATCGGCCAACAGAAAATTATAAAAGAATTAGCACACAACTTACCAAGTAACAAAATATATAACATGCATACTTCTTTTATAAAATACAGAGCAAAAGTCTTGAACAACTTCTACGATAAATATAAAAGTACAAGCAAGATCATGTAAGTGTTCGCTAAGGATTATCAATACAAAATATATTTCTGGGACAAGTTAGAGTCCATAGACATATAGGTAGAGCTAATGAGTTTGATAAGTTTTATTCATATCCTTTTGATCAAAAATTTCCAATAATCTCAATCCTCTTCCATAGATTAAGTAAATAAGAATAAAGATACGAGTTACTAACATTTTGAGCCGATGAAGATAGACCCACTGGCCAAATACATTTCATAGGCAAGTATCATAAACGATAAGTAATACCTTTCTGATGTCATGATTCCTGTAAAGGACTATACTTGTTCCCTTGGGTGCCAACCCATACTTATGAACATCAGCTGATATCGATGTCACTCCTTCAACAGAAAAATCAAATGGTGGAATTGGATACCTAAAGAAAAAAAAATTCAAACATTTAATACCGACATAAAATATTTACTTCCATAAGTTCGGAATAGAAACGGAGCTGGTAAACATAGTAATGCTAACAGACAGTGGGTGTGTTAAGACAAGCGGCTCTTATGGTTGTTGGGAAGTGAAAGTGATATTGTATGAACCTTCTAATATCAACATTGTATCTACTTATGTTGCATGAATACTCTCTTACTAGGAAAAAGGACTAAGAAAATTATATTAAAAATTGTTAGGTGTCATGGGTATATTGGTAATTTCCTATTACAAAATTAGTCTTAAATCTAGCTTTATTGTACATGAGTTTTGAGAGTAACTAATGTAATAGATAACGGAGTTGTTACAGGTCTAAAAGCTGAGAGTTAACTCATGCCAGTAGGCGAAGGGACAAGATAAGAGGAAACTTTTGAACAAAAGCCAATTGATTGTACAAGTACCAAAACACGAACCTTTTAAGCTAGCAATGTGTAGTGCATTGCAGTGCAGAAGGTGGTGAATGCTCACACTGGACTGCGGTTTGGCTGGACTGCAGACACGCGTAACATTGCAGTCCAGGTGGTGAAAGCTTGGCTGGACTGCGGTTTGGCTGTACAGTCCGCACTCTGCAGCACAGACAGCACTGTGGTCTGCGTAGACAGAGTGCGATGCGTGCTTCTGCTGTTCGTTTCAGGCGTAGCAGGGCGGATATTGAAGTCTGCTGGGAAACAGGTTTGGTTCGCTTGCAGGACCCCAAGACAGGGTGCGATGGTTTTCTAGCTTGGCAGCCAGAGTGCGATGCTGACAGAGTCAGCATTCTGCGGTACGCGCTGTTACAGCGCCAGTGTCTACATTGCTGCGATTCAGAGGTCGTGCGGATAAGGGAATGCGGCGTAGCGGAGCAGACGCGTGTCACATTCCGCACTCTGCACACAGACAGCATTGTGGTCTGCGTAGACAGAGTTGCTTCTGCTGTACGTTTTTCATCTTCAGTCTGATATCAGTCAACTGTAGCTTACTTGATGTTGATCTGACAATTGCTAGTTCAAAACCCTCCTACTAATCACCCATTGAACACCCAACGAAGAGCCGATGAACACCGCAACACATACTAACATCATATAATAAAATTCCCAAAACAAAACTAATATTTGAATTCTAAACTGGGGGGATGTTCTAGCTCCCCAAGTCAAAGGAGAATGAAGACATGGAAAGCACTAAAACCTCACGATCTCCGTTGAAAAACTATTCCATTTCTCAGTCACAAACACCACATTTTTTTTATACTGACATCCATCAATTCATTACAAAGACAGGTTTGTAATCCCACATGCCTTCTTAGCCCACCTTCCGACCAAACCACCCCAACAATCATTTTATTTTCTTTTGAAAAGGCACCCTATTATGAGCAAGTACTATTCTATAATTTAGCTCGTTTGGTTCCAATAATATCGACAACTAAAAAATAGTTAGAATTGATGATGGGTGTGTACTCAGCTAAGCATTATTGCGATTTATTTAAGAGTTCTTATGTTTTTAGTTCATTTTTAATGATTTTCCCTCTCAGAGAACGGCTTTTCTATTTTTAAATTCGAACATATATAACAACCTGGTCATAGTAGAGAACGAAAAGGAGTAAAACAAATACAAACCTTTCGTCACCTCTTTTCTTCAAATGGATGTGTCTAAGATTATCGAATAAAACACCTGCACCATCAGACGTTTAAAACTATACTCTGCACATGATCATTATGAGAAGTTGAGAACATCGTGAAGAAGGGAAAAATAAACAGTTAGGGAGGGAGCAGTTTCGAATAGTTTCAGAGTAACGGTACAAAACTTGAAGTTCAAAACCTGCAGAGTATAGTTCAAAACTTGACAGAGACAGCATTCTGCGGTACGCGCTGTTACAGCGCCAGTGTCTACATTGCTGCGATTCAGAGGTCGTGCGGATAAGGGAATGCGGCGTAGCGGAGCAGACGCGTGTCACATTCCGCACTCTGCACACAGACAGCATTGTGGTCTGCGTAGACAGAGTTGCTTCTGCTGACAGAGTGCGATGAATTTTCAGCTTGGCAGCCAGAATACGCTGCTGACAGAGTCAGCGTTCTGCTGTACGCGCTGTTACAGCGTCGGTTTTTGGCTTCTACATCGCTGCGACTAAGAGTTCGTGAGGATAAGGTGGGTGCTGTCCAGGTTCCTGGGCGCTGGTTATTTGGGATGAGTTCGTCTTGTGCTTTAAATATGCAATTGACTTCACGACAAGTTTTGCTTTTAATTTTTTCTTTGTGTTTTATACGGGTAAAGTCGTCACGTACCCCCGTACGTAGCGGTTGTAAAGAACACATATACTACACGCACACATATACTACACGAACACATATACTACACGCACAAAGAAATAGAAATACGCATTCATGCAATCAAATGAAGGAATGCACAAGTGTGAACAAAGAACACAATATAAAGCTTCTTTAATTTATTTTAAATTTTATTAACTATTGAAAGTAGTAAGAGATGGGAGATTATGTATAAACATGCCTATCTAGTGTTAGGGGTGGGCACGGGACGGGATGGGACGAGATATGCCCATCCCAATCCCATCCCGTTCATACGGGATCGGGACGGGACGGGATGGGAAAAACCTCATCCCGACCTCGTCCCATCCCAAACAGGTTCGGGACGGGACGGGATCAGCGGGAAGCCTGGACTATTACATTCCCCTACTATTACATTTCCCTACTAAAGAATTGTTTTATTGTCTTTCAATTCTTTAGTTGCCTGCAAAGATCTTAAAAACCATACTATTACATTCCCCTATATGGCCTTGAAAGCTTTACTTCATTTGAAAAAAGAATTCTCGGTACTAGCAATCAGCTGATGCACAAGTAATGTTTTTCTCTTTTAAGCCTATCCTATTTCGTTTTAGTCATACTCTAATTCCTTTCTAGCTACACTCCTTGAATAAGGTCAAATGGTAGCATCCACCGAGGAGTGCTTGTGAGGTAAACACACTCTCATTTAACCTATGCATTCAGCAAATTGTTACTACTTTTCCAAGCAACCTTTTACAAGCATACAAATAGCATTCAAGCAGCATTCAGCATACATTTACGCAATTGAAGCATACGATTCAACATACATTTCAGCATTCAAGCATTTCATCACTTTAGCATTCAATCAGCATTCAACATTCAAATTAGCTATGGTTAAAGTTTAATTATTCATGTATTTAGGTGCGTATGGTTAAAGTTTAATTACTCACCCTGCCTGGCTGCGTCGCGGATCCCATTAGAGGTTGCATGTTTGACATGAATGCTCTAAATGCCTCCATATCATTGGTCAACGTGTCTACCTTCCGATTGGTTATCTCCAGATTTGTTGTCGTTGTCTCCAACTTTGCTGTCGTTGTCTCCAACTTTGCTGTCGTTGTCTCCAACTTTGCTGTTGTTGTCTCCAGCTTTGCTTCAGTGGCTGCTAGCTTCTCCTTCGTAGCTACTAGCTCTTGTGCAGTTGCATCATGCGCTGAAACCAGCTGTTGCTTAGTAAGCTCATGTGATTGCACTAGTTCACGTACTTTGGCATTAGCTTCATCCCCCCCGCATTGCGGAGCATTGTTCGAGTGAGTTGCTCATCTTAAAATTCTTTTCAATCATATGAACTATCGTACTAGTTAAACTACAGTACTTAACATATACACCTTAAAATTTTCGCTCCTCCAGTACTGTACAAGCATCCGCCACTGAGCCTTATCCACCCCATCATCAGTGTGCTCATATTGTTGCTCAAGTGGTCGATCATACCTATGATATGCCTTGAACAAATTGTGTTTCCATTGTTTCCAACAATCGCACGCTTTAGTAAGGACCCATCTCTGTCAAATTTTATAATAAAGTTTTTTTTAGTATAATATAATCACATGACGATATATAGAAACACTAATTATCAAATTTTAAACACTCGTCAAGATAGACAAATACCTTAGTTTTGTCCGTACAGTTTTCGAATGAGAACTTTGCCTGTGACAAAAACGTAGTATTCCAATAATTATCAAGCTACGATAAGTAATATAGAAATACGATTTGGGAAAATGTGCTATGTCATATATTATTAAACTTGCAAGACTATTACCGATATTAGCTTCCAAATAGTGTCCTTCACATCTGGTGATATCTTCGGCCATTTGCAAGGTGAAAGAGGCACCTTACTTCCATCCCGTGCTATTATACCAATTTCAGTAGATACTTTTGCTGCTGTCTTGCCGATAGGCTGTCCAAAGGCATTGCATTTCACCACCATCAATTTTATATGGTTTGGGCCTTCATATTGATGCATACCCTTGCGTTTCTTATATCGTTGTACTGCAATTCCAATAGCACCCAAAGTGAAATAAGCTATATATCATGAATATTAAAAAAAAAATCGATTTCCTCAAACTATGTCATATCTGGAAGAAAAAAAAATTTCCACTTGCGATAAGTCAGCAAACATTACCTATACGAACAGCTTCATCCCTATGCCTTGTAGATAGGCGTCCATCCGCAATCCTCTCTAGTTGTTGTTCAACTTCATTCATATCATGGTCAGCAAGTTCTTGTTGATCTTCAGATAGCGGCTGTCCCTCTCCAGCAATAGAGGGAGTAATAGTCTCAGGGACTACAGTATCTGTTTGAGATAGTTGAGACACATGCTGTGACCTTTCCTGACTTGATATAGCTTGTGAAGTAGAAGCATGTTGTGATAAGGTTGCTCTTCGAGATTGCAACTGTCCTCTTTGAGTTAGACGCCTCATCTCTATATTATTTTAACCTGTTATAACATTCAAGATTGTACATATTCATGCATAGAAAAAATATAAGTTCAGAAAGCAACATCAAATGTATCACAGCCATAGAGCCAAATAGATTGAACCACATATATTAAACCATTGAATAAAATATAAGTATCAATCATATACTGTGCATATTGTAAAATAGCATTAAAGTTGAGATGCACAACATGTTCATCACCATCCATATTATCAAACTTCATACATTACTCTATGAACTTAGAATACCCAACTTGCTAACACTCTATTACAACATCTTCATCACCATCCATATTATCAAACCTTCTAACAGGAACGGGCTCAGATTCAACAATTTCTTCTTCAGTGGATGTAGACGACTCTCCATTGACATCATAAAATTCTCTAGGCTTTATCTTAACAGGGACGTGCCATTCAGTTTTAACAGGATCTTGTACATAAAAGACTTGCTTCGCTTGTGAAGCGAGAATGTAGGGTTCATCCGTACATAGTAGTCGATTAAGTTTCACAATTGTGAATCCTAACTCGTCTACCTGAATGCCGCGCCTATCAACCCAATCACATCTAAATAGGACTACATGTCGCCCTCCTCCATAATCCAACTCTGTGATGTCAGTCAACACGCCATAGTACGTCACATCTTTGGTTGTGGGGGAATTGTCATTAACCGTTCCATAATTAATGCAACTTGCCGAGAGTACAACTCCACTATTCTGGGTTTTACTTCTCCTATCTGCACACTGCGTGCGATACCTACACCCATTAATAAGGTATTTTTTAAACTTGCGAACAACCTTCGAAGGACCCCACGACAAGTGTTGAACATCATTAGGTTCATCAGAACTGCTGACCTGTTCATTAGAAGCCAAAGAATGCACAACCTTAGTATTTGGTTAACATGAATTTACAATTTAGTAGAGGCAAAACTCACAGCATCACGAAACCATTGAGGAAACTCAGAGTTATGAATCCGATCAATGTCTATTTGTCGTTTGTTCGGGTATCATGCTCGGAGGGCTTCCTTATGTTCTCTACAAAAGGTTAGGATGCATTAGAGATACTAAGGGTGCTACAAAGTCGAGATTCAAGTGGAGAGGAGATAGTAGACGTGCATACATTACATGTGTGTATATTTCAGATGTGTTAAATAACACCCATCTATGCATTTGTACCCACGTAACTTCGTCAATATTCATAAACTCTGCCTTCCCAATGCCACGCCCGGGCGATGAGAAAATGTTGAGGAAGGATCGTGGTGCTTGCACATAATTATCATCATTTCGCACTGGCCGGTTAGCCCTTGTCTCGACATCGTTCAAATATCTTGAACAAAATGTCAAACATTCTTCAGCCAGGTATCCTTCAGCAATTGATCCCTCAGGACGACTTCGATTGCGCACATATGACTTCAACGTGTGAAGGTACCTATGACAAATAATTTGCCATGATATATTAGTAGTTATTTTAATACATACTACCTAACATTATGACACATGGTATGGGGATTTACCTCTCAATAGGATACATCCAGCGATAGTGAACAGGTCCTCCCAATTTAGCCTCACTTGCCAAGTGTATGGACAAGTGAACCATTATATCAAAGAAAGCTGGGGGGAAAATCCTCTCAAGATGACAAAGTACTAGAGGTATATGACTTTCTAACTGCTCATAGCAATTAACTGTCCCAGTTTTGGAGCATAATTCACGAAAATACGTACTTAGCTCAATCAAAACTGTACTAACTTCTTTGGGAAGAATTTTGCGAATTGCTATTGGCAGTAGCTGTTGCATTAATATATGGCAATCATGACTCTTCATTCCTGATATTTTACGTTCTTTCACACGAACGCATCGGGATAAGTTACTCGAATAGCCATCTGGCACTTTCACCTTGGAGAGCACTGTGCAGAGTAGCTTTTTCTCTTCCGCGGTCAAGGAGTAACACGCCTTAGGCAAATGAACCTTACTAGAAGTAGTTTCTGGATGCAGGGCATGCCTAATGTCCAGTTCTTGCAGGTCCAAACGGGCATTCAACGTGTCCTTGGTTTTCCCTTCCATGTTTAGTAGTGTTCCAACTAAACTCTCGCAAATGTTCTTCTCGATATGCATCACGTCTAAGTTATGACGTATTAAGAGATGTTCCCAATAAGGCAATGAAAAGAAAATACTTTTCTTCTTCCACCCTATTACTCCTTCACAATCCCTTTTGCGCTTAGAGCCAACTACTTGAGCATGGTGTTTCCCAAACGTTATTGTCACCTTACTTGCCTCGGCTAGCAATTGTTGGCCAGTGAAGTTAGGGGGAGGAGATCGTAGTTCAATTTGTCCATCAAATGATTCTACTTGACGTCTATATCTATGAGTCTCATCTAGAAAGCGACGATGACCCATATAACAAAACTTGCGAGAGTTTTTAAGATAATGACGTGTTGTCTCCACATTGCAAGTGGGGCATGCATACTTGCCTTTTGTGCTCCACCCAGACAAGTTTGCATATGCAGGAAAGTCATTAATTGTCCATAAGATAGCTGCACGCATCACAAAATTTTCTTTCCTTGATGCATCGTATGTTAGACGCCCAACATCCCATAATTCCTTCAACTCATCAATCAATGGCTGTAAATATACATCAATATCATTGCCTGGAGCACGAGGTCCGGGAATAAGCAAAGACATCATAAAGAAAGGTTGCTTCATACACATCCATGGCGGTAGATTATATGGAATTAAGACAACTGGCCACGTGCTGTGTGCAATACTAAGAGTTCCAAATGGGTTAAAGCCATCACTTGCCAATCCTAGCCTGACATTTCGACCATCAACAGCAAAGTCTGGAAATTGATTATCGAGATGTCGCCAAGCCATAGAATCAGCAGGATGTCGTAGGATATCATCCCGTGCTCGTGAGTCTGCATGCCAACGCATGCTTGATGTTGTCTTAGATGACATAAATAGCCTTTGTAACCTTGGAATAAGTGGGAAATGCCACATTGTCTTAGCAGCTACCCCACGTCTCTTACTGGTAAGTACATTAGACCCATCATCTGCTTGTTTCCACCTAGATAAGTGGCATATAGAACATGATTCTGCATCCGCAAATTCATTTCGATACAACATACAGTCATTGGGACAAGCATCAATCTTTTTATAACCGAGGCCAAGATCATTCACAATTTTTTTCGCCTTGTAGAACGAATCAGGCAAGCATTCACCAAGGGGGAGCAACTTTTTAAGAAATTTGAGTAGTTGAGTTACAGATTTGTTGGTCCAACCATTTAGACACTTTAGGTGAAACAAGTGGACAAGGCAGGACAACTTGTTGAAGTTTTTGCAACCAGGGTATAGCTCTTGCTCAGCTTCCTCAACTAACTTGTAAAATGACCTTGCCTCTTCATTTGGTTCATGGTCAATGTCTTCTTCTTCACCCATAAATGGCGAATGCCCAAATGCGTCATGTAACATGCCATCCATATCGTCCTCTTCCTTTTCCTCTTCCTCTTCTTCTGAATCTTCAAAATCTGCCCATGCATCCATTACTTCCAATTCACCGTGGTGTACCCATATACCTTGGGCATACTGACTATCCCACCCAGAAATGATTAGATGTTCCTGAACAGTGTCACGTACATGGAAATGCCTGTTGCGACACCTTTTGCATGGACATTTTATCTTTCCATGAAAAGACGACAAAGCAAAAACATCATTAAGGAAGGTGTGGAGCCCTAGTTCATATTCGGTGCTGAGACGATTATGCTCAATCCAATCTTTTTCCATGTTGGAATCTAACTTAGCCTGGATAATAGTATGAAGATGAATTTATTAATTGACATTTATGAAAACCAAAAATTTATTCTTTTAAAAAGATAAAGTAAAACAAGTATATATTATACTTTATCTTTTACGACTATTCAAATTAGAAGCTTGCTCTTGTAAGGTTTTTCAAATGCAATATTCAAATTTCTGTATAATGCTCTATCCCTAAAAGCCATGCAAATGGAGGATCAACCCAAATATATCAAACGAACCCAAAGTTCAAATTAAACGAAACATGGTCATTTAATAGGGTATATCACCCAACATCCAGTCACAAACTCAACATACAGCAAATGGCATGCGTTAGATTGCTAAGTTGGATGGTTATTCAATGCAGTGTAGGCCAATCACATGGAATGGTTCATCCGTTATGATACAATAAAGAAAGTTTGGGATGCAACAAAGAAAACATATTCTGATGGTTCAGATGAAGCAAAGATTTATGATCTACATGAAGATCATTTACAATGACACAGAATGGAACACCTGTTGCCAATATCTTTGATCAAAATCCAGCAAACATTGAAACTAGATGCAGAGAGATTGATCTTGTCCAATTTGTATATTTCTTGTAGGATTGGACAATATCTTTGATCAAATCCATTGAGAGATCTTGAGGAAGGAACTTAAACCTGACCTTGAGGCTGCATATGCACATGTTAAATGAAATAGCAACCAACAAGTAACCTTGTTTGAATCCAGTGTCATGCCCGAAGTCGTTGTTTTGGTTGCTATGAGGTCTAAGCAATCAAGGTCATCCATTCAAAACTTTGATGCCACTACACCCGCTCGTAACCGGTCTCCAATAAAGTGTTCCAAATGTGGTTTAGATAACCACACAATTAAGGATTGTGATGATGTTATTGGTTACCCAGAAGGGTGGGTTCACTAAGGGAAAACGATGGACTTGAGCAGAGTTTCATTTGCATCCACTGCATCATCCTAAGAGCTTATATCAAAGCCTCCAACAGGCACATCTAACTCCAAGGCCTTGGCCACCTTAGGTAATCCCTCCATCATTCCTTCACTTACTTGTATTATTTATCTATATTTTCTAAATATGATCTTCCCACCAACTGTGTCCGTGTTACCAGCAACTTGCATGGAGGTACCACATAGACAACCACATTTAGGACAGAAAGACGCCACAAATTCAGTCCTACCAGAACAATCAGAGACAGGTAGTGGAAGAAGATGAGAGGAACTGGAGACAAAAAGACGTAGGAGACAGAGGGTGAGAATGAGAAATTGTGGTGGCTTCTAGCCAAAACATCGGGATAGTCAAACGCATGCATTAGTTTCTATTCTACATATATCTTCATAGATCATTAAGCATCCTTGTCTGAAACAATCCAATTTCAGTTACAGAAACTTAAAAATTTTGGTATTAAGATAACGACGCCAACATACAGGTTTAACAATACTAAAAATATCTACTAATACAAAAATTTTGTTGTGCTAATTTGAAATTTAGTATCCTTAAATATAGTGTTTTATGCAAGTAGGATTCTATGTTCACACCTAATATTACACCTTTGTGATTTATGAAATGAAAACAATGTCATCGGCAATGGGATCCTAATCCTAGTGTTGTGATGCATTGTAATTGACCAGATATCCACTCAGTAATCTCCCAATGACAATTGAAGGTACAGCTTCACTTTCCAATAATTTTAGCCTTTAAGTTTCCTGCCTTTAGCGACTGAAGAAGCAATGGCGGAAACTGAAAATAAATAAAAAAACTTGGTATGCCACCTCGCGGCACACTCCTTTCAACAGTTTTGATTTGCTTCTTCAATCAGAAACGGAATCAGATGCTCAATCTCAAGACTCACTGCAGCTTCAACCATTTCTTTCCTTCTTTCTTTAAATTACATTCTGATTCAACAACAATCTCAAAACATTTTCTTTCAACAAACTCAGATCAAGATTCAGAAATGAAATGGAGTCGTTATCAAAGTCAAATAATAGGCTGTATTAGTCTTTTGGAGTATATATTATAATGCAACTTCCTAGTAATTGTCTTCAATAAATATTAGAGAGGCTGACTCAGTTTTAGTTGTCACGAAGCTGAAAACTTATATACAATTGTGCAACAACTCCATCATTGTAGTCTTCCCAATCAACTCTTTCAATAATTTTGCATACAAGATATGTATTTTCACATTAAATGTCATAATTAGATTGCGACTGGCCATTAAAAATTAAATGTCCTTTTCCTCCTACGTCAAATTAAGTCATAGTTTATGCAAAATTCAGCTCACCGCTGTTTCCTGTACAATTTGAATTGTTCCTTGCAGGTAATCTATACTCATTGAGCCAATCACATCAAATGATAGCTCGAATGAAAGATCAACAGCCGCTCTTGACCCCTCGCCATTCAATAATTTAACAATGTCCTAATATGAATGGTTGTTTTCTAGGTAAGAACATTGTCTCCTTCAAAAAATAATCAGTCTGGGCCAGAGAACCATGTGCACGACCGTGTCTTTGGCTATGGTCGTGGACAGTTGTTGTTACTTAAGTCCATTTACATCCACACGAGTGTGGTAAGCTGGATCCACATGCATCTTTACATAGGTTATCCCGTCATGTGCATCATTTGTGTGTCAATTATCCACTATGTTTATTGTGAGCCCTGAATCATCCCAAGTGGACTTAAGCAATGAATGAAGAAATGGAGGCACTCCAAAAAAAATCCACTTGGGAGATAACTGATCAACTTCATAACAATATAAAAAATTTGGATCTTTACACTAAAATTTGCAAAACAATATAAACCTAACTGAGAGATTCTACTTCCATCTTTAGACTAAGAGCCTGTGAATTCTACAATATAAACCTAAGAGTATGTGAATTCTACAATATAAAAATATAAGCAATATAAACCTAAGAGTCTGTGATTTTAGTTTTACTTACCTTGTTAGAGCACAAAAACCCCAAATTTCTCCCACCGTGAAGTTGAAGAAGATGAAGAATGAGATGATCTTCCTGATGCAGAAGGATTCCAGGCCCCTCAGCAGGTGACGCGGCGCGGGTTCTTCCTCTCAGACCTTCTTCCTCTTTGAATCTAGGGTTCTTCCCTTCAAAACATTGTTCTTCCTCTCACAGTTTCTTCCTCTGAAAACCGCGCGTTTTCCTCGCAGAGATTCTTCCTCTCAAAACACCGTGACGCGTTTTGTCTAACCTTCGTCCTCCCAAAATCGCTCTTCCAAACCTTCTTCCTCTCTCTGCGTCGTCCTCTGCAATGAATCTTCCTCAATGATTCTTCCTCTCACAGGTTCTTCTCGGTGAATCTTCCTCTCACAGGTTCTTCTTCTCGGTGATTCTTCCTCTCACAGGTTATTCTCCTCAATGATTCTTCCTCTCCCAGGTTATTCTCCTCAATGATTCTTCCTCTCTCTGATTCTCGATGATTCTTCCTCTATCCCCTTCGTCCTCTGCAAGTAACCCTCTCTCTTCACAAAGCCTATAATCCAACGAGCGGGAAACCAAATTTTTTTTCGCGCCGAGTGTTTTTATTTTGTGTCTTTTTTTTTTTTTTGTTTTCTCGATTAGGGACGGGAAAAACCCGTAGCTAGGATTTGTATAACTTAGCTCCAGTTATTATACCGTGTCTAAGTAAAATTTTCGTAAATATGTTTTTTTTTCAAATATACACTTATGGACGGCATAAAACGTACCAATGTGTTTTTATTTGTCAATCCCAAATAAGTAACAGGTGAAAAATCTCTCAGTTTGACTTTACCATCCAATTGACTCCTCGGTCAAATAAACTGCATAAAGTTCATCCAAATTCAAAATTCATTTCCCATAATCCATCAACGTACAACTGATATCAGTCACAAATCAATTCAATAAAAACACTTGCCTTGGTTTCAAGGCCACGAAGCTCGACCTGAGTGAATTGGCTTTGAAGCCAGGGATACGAAACAATAACACCCATAAAGGTACACATTTTAGCCAATGTTTACCAACCTGAACAATCCCACCATGAACAAACAAATAGCACACTATAAGGATGTCAAACACACAATGAAAATAAAAATTCAGATCCAATTTCTTATAAAACAAAACACAAATGAATCAACACGTAAATGAAGAAATAAAAATTTAGATCTTCTCTGATCTGATTTGCTTTTGTCTTCCTTGATCTCATCTTCTTTTATCTGATCTTCCTTGATCTTATTTGATCTGATATGATCTTCTTTTATCTCATTTTACACTTGGTGCCACTTTTAGTGGTTTTAGTTCCACCTGGGTCTAATCAGAACTTTAAATAACAAATGGTTAGTTATCTATACAATATGTATGCACTTGCCAAAGAATTTCACTTCTTAATTCACATTCCAGATTCTTATTTTAAGAAGAGTATTTTGGTTTGAAATGAATTTTCCATCAAATACACATCTGCGAAGAAATCAGAGACACGGATTAGACCTATATAATAAAAGATGCACACCATTTATCAAGCAAACAAAATTACGGGCATTGACACACTGAATAGAGAGAGCGAGAAATGAAATCATACCACTTACTTCTGTAGGCTGCAGCAGTCCATGGAAAATCGGTTATCATTCCATCAATGGCTGATCCACTTCTCATGGCATATGTATTGATCTCAATTGTGGGGTATGACAAGTAGTCCCATGCTTGTGATGGAAACGTGTTCTGGAATAGAAACACGTAGACAGGGAGGTTGAATGAATGTAGCTTCTACACAATATGGTTAGCACCAGTGAGTATACCATTCCTAGACACAGTTTAAATAAAATAAAGGTGTATAGCTTTATCTTCGGTGTGGCACTGCAAGCTGAAAGCTAGAGTGCTTTGAACATTTCATAAATCACATAATAAAAAAGTCAAGTCCACTAATGCAGTGACAAAGGATGAAATGGCTAATACAGTGATACATTACCTGTAGTGCTGATATTCCTTTCTAAGAGATTCAAGTTCTGACATCAAAGCAGGGACCTGCTGAGTATCTGTGTGTGTCCTCTAGAGATCTTGAGTCAGTTGTTGAACTTAAGCAAAGAGCTCCTGTCTTGCAGTGACCAAGCTTTGAGCTTCAGAATGTGGCTGCTGTAACTCTACATTAACAGAATCTGCTGCATGCAGATCAACTTCCATCTTAGCTATCTTATCCATGATGCCCCTCATATGTTGTTCCTTATCATTCTTCATAGCACCGACTTGGGCCTGCAACCTCTGCAACTCCTGTTGTGCACCAGCAAGTTCTTGCCTCAAAGCTACATGAGTAGGTGCAAGCCGCTGGTTCTGTGTTGCAAGCTTTTCCATCTCCATATGTTGTGTAGACATCTTCTGTTCTAAGACTTCCGGGGGAGGCAACATGTCAAAAGGAGGGAACGGGTCAAAATAATTAGCTACGGTAGAGAACCGTGGCTATAAAACTCATTAGCCATGACACTTTGCCGTCGCTAAGATAAAATTTTTAATATAAAATTAAAAGTTTCATTTGCGAGATTCGAACCCGGGTCGCCTGAGTAAAAGCCAGTTCTCCTAACCGGACTGTAAGGTAATGGGTTATTGGTGATTTTACCCAGTTTATAAATATATATCTATTTTTATATAATTAAAAAAAAGAATTAGCTATGGTAGAGAACCGTGGCTACTGAGTTTTATTTATCAGATAAAAGAATATCAGATCAGATCAAAGAAGATTAATAAAGACCACAGAAGATCATATCAAATAAGATCAGATCAGATCAGATCAAAGAAGATCAAAGAAGATTAGATCAAAGAAGATTAGATCAAAGAATATCAAAAAGATCAAAAGAGTTCAAAGAAGTTCAAATCAAAGAAAATGAGATAAAAGAAGATCATATCAGATCAGATCAGATCAAAGAAGATCAGATAAAGGAAGATAAAAATAAAGCAGATCAGAGAAGATCTAAGAATATTAGATCAAAGAAGATCAGATCAAATCAGATCAAAAAAATCAAAGAACATCAGATCAGATCAAATAACAGCATAGAATAATTGGTTTAAAAAAAAAATTTAACACTAAAGAGATTAGCTACGGCCAATTGGTTTTAAAAAAATATTAAACAATAAAGAGATTAGCCACGGCCAATTGGTTTAAAAAAATATTAAACAATAAAGATATTAGCGATCGCAAATTGCCGTGGCTAATTGGTTTTAAAAAAATATATATATATAAAACTCATTAGCCACGACACTTTGTCGTCGCTAAGATAAAAATTTTAATATAAAAAAAAGGTTTCATTTGCGAGATTCGAACCCGGGTCACCTGAGTAAAAGTCAGTTATCCTAACCGGACTGGAAGGTAATGGGTTATTGGTAATTTTATCCAGTTTATAAATATATATCTATTTTTTATATAATTAAAAAATAAAGAATTAGCTATGGTAGACAACCGTGGCTAACAAAAAAATTCACATTTAGCTACGATATTTTGACCGTGGCTAAAAAAAAAAATTGCAAACGTTAGCTAGGACCCTAGTGTCGTCGCTATATTGGTTTCTTATAAATTTTTTTAAAATATGTATTCGCTACAGTATTTGGACCGTGGCTAACAATTTTTTTTTTATAAACATTAGCTACGACCCTACAACCGTTGGTACGTTTTTTTATGTCCACCGTAGCTAATTAGTTTGTTATATATTTTTTTAAAAATTACGTTAGCTACGGTTATACACCCGTCGCTATACTCTTTTCTATTTTTGTATTTTAAAAATACATTAGCTACAGTTCTAAAACCGTCGCTACGTTCTTTTATAATTATTTTGATTTTATAAAATCACATTAGCTACGGTCCGAAAACCGTCGCTAATCTCTTTTATATTTTTTTATAAAAGCACATTAGCTACGGTGTGAAAACCGTCGCTAACCTCTTTTATTTTTTTTGATTTTATAAAATCACGTTAGCTACGGTCCGAAAACCGTCGCTAATCGCTTTTATATTTTTTTTATAAAAGCACATTAGCTACGGTGTAAAAACCGTCGCTAACCTCTTTTATTTTTTTTTGATTTTATAAAATCACGTTAGCTACGGTCCGAAAACCGTCGCTAATCGCTTTTATATTTTTTTTATAAAATCACATTAGCTACGGTGTGAAAACCGTCGCTAACCTCTTTTTTTTTTTTGATTTTATAAAATTACATTAGCTACGGTCCGAAAACCGTCGCTAAGCTCTTTTATAAATTTTTTTAAAATTTTATAAAATCACACTAGCTACGGTTTTGGCAACCGTCGCTAACCTCTTTTCTAATTTTTTTATAAAATCACATGAGCTACGGTCCGGCAACCGTCGCTAATCTCTTTTATAAATTTTTTGATTTTATAAAATCACATTAGCTACGGTTCCGAAACCGTCGCTAATATCTTTTCTAATTTTTTTTAAAAATCACATTACCTACGGTTCTGGAACCATCGCTAACCTCTCTTCTATTAAATCACAAAAAACCTTAGCTACGGTCGTATTGCCGTCGCTAATTAGTTTGTTGTATTTTTTTTTACTAAAAAAATCACGTTAGATACGGTTATATGGCCGTTTCTAAGGTGTTTTCACATTTTTTTTTTAATCACAGAAATGTTAGCTACGGCTGTTTGGCCATCGCTAATTTGTTTGTTATATATTTTTTTTGAAAATCACATTAGCTACGGTTCTGGAACCGTCGCTAACCTCTTTTGTATTAAATCACAAAAAACCTTAGCTATACGGTCGTATTGCCGTCGCTAATTAGTTTGTTGTATTTTTTTTGACTAAAAAAATCACGTTAGATACGGTTATATGGCCGTCTCTAAGGTGTTTTCACATTTTTTTTTTTAAAAAAAATCACAGAAATGTTAGCTACGGCTGTTTGGCCATCGCTGATTTGTTTGTTATATATTTTTTTAAAAAATCACATTACCTACGGTTCTGGAACCATCGCTAACCTCTTTTCTATTAAATCACAAAAAACCTTAGCTACAGTCGTATTGCCGTCGCTAATTAGTTTGTTGTATTTTTTGTGACTAAAAAATCACGTTAGATACGGTTATATGGCCGTCTCTAAGGTGTTTTCACATTTTTTTTTTTAAATCACAGAAATGTTAGCTTCGGCTGTTTGGCCATCGCTAATTTGTTTGTTATATATTTTTTTTGAAAATCACATTAGCTAACCTCTTTTGTATTAAATCACAAAAAACCTTAGCTACGGTCGTATTGCCGTCGCTAATTAGTTTGTTGTATTTTTTTTGACTAAAAAAATCACGTTAGATACTGTTATATGGCCGTCTCTAAGGTGTTTTCACATTTTTTTTAAAAAAAAATCACAAAAATGTTAGCTACGGCTGTTTGGCCATCGCTGATTTGTTTGTTATATATTTTTTTTAAAAATCACATTACCTACGGTTCTGGAACCATCGCTAACCTCTTTTCTATTAAATCACAAAAAACCTTAGCTACGGTCGTATTGCCGTCGCTAATTAGTTTGTTGTATTTTTTGTGACTAAAAAAATCACGTTAGATACGGTTATATGGCCGTCTCTAAGGTGTTTTCACATTTATGTTTTTTGAAAATCACAGAAATGTTAGCTACGGCTGTTTGGCCATCGCTGATTTGTTTGTTATATATTTTTTTTGAAAATCACATTAGCTACGGTTTTGGAACCGTCGCTAACCTCTTTTGTATTAAATCACAAAAAACCTTAGCTACGGTCGTATTGCCGTCGCTAATTAGTTTGTTGTATTTTTTTTGACTAAAAAAATCGCGTTAGATACGGTTATATGGCCGTCTCTAAGGTGTTTTCACAATTTTTTTTTTAAAAAAATCACAGAAATGTTTGCTACGGCTGTTTGGGCATCGCTGATTTGTTTGTTATATATTTTTTTGAAAATCACATTAGCTACGGTTTTGGAACCGTCGCTAACCTCTTTTGTATTAAATCACAAAAAACCTTAGCTACGGTCGTATTGCCGTCGCTAATTAGTTTGTTGTATTTTTTTGACTAAAAAAATCGCGTTAGATACGGTTATATGGCCGTCTCTAAGGTGTTTTCACAATTTTTTTTTAAAAAAAATCACAGAAATGTTTGCTACGGCTGTTTGGGCATCGCTGATTTGTTTGTTATATTTTTTTAAAAAAATCACGTTAGCGACGGTGGTTAGACCGTAGCTAACAAAAAAATTTCTAAACATTAGCTACGGTGAGAATGCCGTCGTTAATGTTCGTAGTAGCGACGGGATTTTAAATAGCGACGGTTATGTTAATTTATTTACCGAAAACCGTAGTAGAAATTTTGGCGACGGTTATTTACCGTCGCAAATCATTTAAATAGAGACGGTTTTTTAAAACCGTCGCTAATTGTCGTAGCTAATTCTGCTTTTTTTGTAGTAGATGATTCTACTTGACGTCTATATCTATGAGTCTCATCTAGAAAACGACGATGACCCATATAACAAAACTTTCGAGAGTTTTTAAGATAATGACGTGTTGTCTCCACATTGCAAGTGGGGCATGCATACTTGCCTTTTGTGCTCCACCCAGACAAGTTTGCATATGCAGGAAAGTCATTAATTGTCCATAAGATAGCTGCACGCATCACAAAATTTTATTGCCTTGATGCATCGTATGTTAGACGCCCAACATCCCATAATTCCTTCAACTCATAAATCAATGGCTGTAAATATACATCAATATCATTGCCTGGAGCACGAGGTCCAGGAATAAGCAAAGACATCATAAAGAAAGGTTGCTTCATACACATCCATTGCGGTAAATTATATGGAATTAAGACAACTGACCACGTGCTGTGTGCAATACTAAGAGTTCAAAATGGGTTAAAGCCATCACTTGCCAATCCTAACCATTTCGACCATCAACAGCAAAGTCTGGAAATTGATTATCGAGATGTCGCCAAGCCATAGAATCAGCAAGATGCCGTAGGATATCATCCCGTGCTCGTGAGTCTGCATGCCAACGCATGCTTGATGCTGTCTTAGATGACATAAATAGCCTCTGTAACCTTGGAATAAGTGGGAAATGCCACATTGTCTTAGCAGCTACCCCACGTCTCTTACTAGTAAGTACATTAGACCCATCATCTGCTTGTTTCCACCTAGATAAGTGGCATATAGAACAATCCCACCATGAACAAACAAATAGCACACTATAAGGATGTCAAACACACAATGAAAATAAAAATTCAGATCCAATTTATTATAAAACAAAACACAATTGAATCAACACGTAAATGAAGAAATAAAACTGATTTGGGGACAAAACCTCGCGAAGAGGAAAGAACAGGAGCCGACCAACCCCTGATCAGTGAATGTCATTTGAAAACCCTAAAATTCCTTCAAGAATGGCCTCATGGGGTTGTTGAAAATTGTGGATTCTTTGTGGGTTTTAATGTTTTGCTTTGCTAAAAAAAGAGGGAAAAATTTACACAGTTTTGAAGAAAAAGAATAACAAGATCGAGGACATCTAAATAAAAAGAAGGATCTTACCTAAAAATTTACGGTCACAAAACCGTCGCTAAACTCTTTTGCAAATTTTTTTTAAAAAAAAATCACATTTGCTACGGGCTAGAAGCCGTCGCTAAGGTGTTTTCATATATTTTTTTAAAAAAAAATCGCAAAATAATAAAATTCACATTTGCTACGGTCTAGGAGCCGTCGCTAAGGTGTTTTCATAGATTTTTTTTTTTAAAATCACAGAAATATTAGCTACGGCTGAAAGGCCGTCCCTAATGTGTTTGTTATTTTTTTTAAAAAAGGTCACTTTAGCTACGGTCCCAAAACCGTCGCTAAATTCTTTTGCAAATTTTTTTTTAATATTCAAATTAGCTACGGTTTTGGAGCCGTCGCTAAGGTGTTTTTCATAAATTTTTTTTAAAAAAATCACAGAAAAATTAGCTACGGCTGGAAGGCCGTCGCTAATGTGTTTGCTATATTTTAAAAAAAAAAATCAATTTAGCGACGGTTTTCGACCGTAGCTAGCAAAAAAAAATTTCAAACATTAACTACGGCGAAAAAACCGTCGCCAAGGTTTGTATTAGCGACGGTTTTAACCTGTCGCAAAAAGGTCAGCGACGGTTTTATTAATTTATATATCTAAAACCGTAGCAGAAATTTTAGTGACGGTTTTATGCCGTCGCTAACCGTTTAAATAGCGACGGTTGTAAAAAACCGTCGCTAATTGCCGTTGCTAATTTTGTGTTTTTTTGTAGTGATGGAATTCACATGAAACGAATCCAATTAATATGAGCATATGAGAGTTTAATTATGTTATAGGGCCTCGTAGACACTTAGTGCTCGTCATTCTATGCAAGACAATTTCTCAGACAAACAAACGAGCTTTCTTTACTGAAACAAACCACACGACACAAACACTGGTATCAAACAAACAAACAAACAAACACTAGTATTGATAGCCTTTATGCTTTCTCGTAAACTTTCCACTTGTTCTTCTTCTCTTCATGTCTTCTTCAAACATCAACCCTTCATATTCTCTTCATTGGTCTAATTCTTCCACCCAAATGTCTTGCTTCTTAAATCTGTTTCAACTTCCACTGCATCAATTAGGTACAGAGTGTCAATTTGGGGACTGAACTTGGGTTTCCAAAAAATAAATAAAATTTATTCTTGTTATAATAAGCTTACCAACTTTCAATCGGTACAATATCATCATCATGGATGATGGTTTCTTGATATCCTTCTTGATTATGTACAATATCTTCATCCTGGACTGAATGATATCACAAAGTTTGCCAATATTAATTTGGTGACAAGTACTAATGCCTCAAACTGGACTGATATAAGGTCATGGGATTACACCATGTAAATCAAAATGAAATAATTAAGTAGCGACATGGAATTCACTAGTGTTTGTCATTTTATGTGAGACAATTTGTTAGACAAACAAACAAGCTTTCTTTACTAAATGGTATCACAAAGTAAATTTTACAGTACTAAAACAAACCACACAACACAGCACCACAAAGTATTGATAGCCTTAACATCATTCATGCTTCTTAACCTTTTTGCTTTCTCTATTTACTTGAAATCTCCTAGATCATAAACTTTCCACTGCTGCATTCAACACAACACCACGTGCTTCATCTTCATCTCTTCATGCCTTCTTCCACCCAAACGCCAGCTGCTTAAATCGAACATGCATGCACATCTCTTCCACCCAAATGCTGCTTCTTAAATCTGTTTCAGCTTCCACTACACCAATTACAGATTGTCAATTTGGGGACTGAACTTGGGTTTACAATAAATAAATAAATATTTATTCTTGTAATAATTAGCTTACCAAATTTAGATCTGTACAATATCGTCATCATGGATGATGGTTTCTTGATTATGTACAATATCTTCATCTGAATTGTTGGCGTTCTCCTCCTCCGCATCCTCATCGCTAAGTAATTACACATCATGTACAAAAACAAAATTAACAGAGGCCATTTTGTTTTCAAAAAGCAGGATTACTTACTCAATGCTATCACTGCATCAATTACGTACAGAGTGTCAATTTGGGGACTGAACTTGGGTTTCCAATAAATAAATAAAATTTATTCTTGTTATAATAAGCTTACCAACTTTCGATCTTGTTTCCAATATCATCATCATCATCATTATGGATCATGGTTTCTTGATCTCCTTCTTGATTATGTACAATATCTTCATCTCAATTTTTGGTGTTCTCCTCCTCCTCCGCATCAGCATCAGCATCGCTAAGTAATTACCCAACAACAATAAACAAGACCAAATTTAGTTAATAAATACACATGTAAGAAAACATAGGCCATTTTGTTTTCAAAAAGCAGGATTACTTACTCACGGCTCCACCTTGCGTCTATGGCCGGTGAGTGCCCAGCTTTCCAGCAATGACTTCTTATTGCCATTTCAAAATGCTTTGACATACTGGACAAGCTAATTTTCTTGAGAGTGGTGAGATGCTCAATCCCAGTAGGTACATTCTTCAATTTTGGACATGCCCAGAAATGTATGGTTTGGATGCAAGGCATTGCTCCTTCCTCTACTTTGATCAATTTCAATTTGGACATTGATGATAGAAACAGAATTCTGAGTTTCGGGAAGCTTCTGGGTAGAAAGCACCACTCTTCTACTTCTATGGCGCCAACCCATAACTTTAGTGTCACCAAATTGGTTAGCCTCAGTTGAAGAGCTTCAAAAAATGATTCCTCTGTTATGCCGCATCCATAAAGTTCCAATTTTTGGAGGCTCTCAAGTGAGCAAATCCAATCAGTTGGAGTGCCCCCCTTCATTCTCCCAGTTACATGTAAGTATTGAAGCATAGGAGGAGGAGGAGGAGGAGGAGCTTCAAAACTACAGATGGAGTTAATTCTCCCAATTACAGATGGATTGAAGTATAGAAATCGCAAATGTTTCATCTTCTCGAAAGAAGCGAGTACAGCAGTTACATCTTCCTCACGCAATTCATTAATCTCCAACGATCTAAGTCGGGTTAACTTCCCCAACTCTGCACCATCAATTCCTCGGGATCCATCAACTTTGTATAGGTTTTCTAAGGCACTCAACCTTCCTATTTCTTTGGGTAGTACAAAACTACTACTACCACCACCACCAACACAAATCAGATTGCGAAGGCGGGTGAGCTTCAGGATTTCATCTGGCAGTTCAACTTCATCATTAGCAAGATCTGACGAGAAATTGAGATGTAAGGTTTCCAAGTATACGAGCTTCCCCAAATAACTTGGCAAAGACGTTAACTTCTTTACTCCGAAATCTAAACGTAGATATCTCAAAAAAATTAAATTGGCTGTGACATCTTCGCCGGGAAATTCAGCCAAAGGAGCTTCTAAATGCAAGACTTTCATAAGCTTAATTCCACCGCCAAAAATAATTGTGGAAACAGTACTAGGAGTAATATCCGACCCAAACATAAGCAATGACCGGATTTGCCTTAATGAGCTTGACAAAGTATTATGGTTTTTTGCCTTGGCGTCCAAAAACGACACGCGCCGAAGTCTACCACTGTTGGTTTCATCGCCACGCAAACATTCAGCAAACTCTTGGTCGCGAGCCTTTTTCAGAATGAAATCTCGCAAAAGGTCATGGATACGGCATTTGCTCAGCCTACCAGAGTAATAATCATTTTCTTGCACTTGAATGAGGCTTCGTGCAATCAACTCGTCAAGATAACCTTCAGCTTTGTCTTCCTTTGTGATGTCGTCCGTGTTGGACTCACAAAACCCCTCTGCAGCCCATAACTGTAGAAGACTTGAACAACTAATGAGATGATCCTCAGGAAACATGCACAAGTATAACAAACAAGACTTGAGATGATATTGTAAATCATTATAACTTAATGAAAGTATAATATTCACATCACCAAGTTCGGGATGACTCAACAGTGCACCATTGTCTTTATAGATCCTCTCCCATTCCACAATTGTGTGCTTAGTGGAAAGAAGGCCAGCTATGGCGACAATGGCAAGTGGGAGCCCGCCACATTTGTGCAAAAAATTTAGAATGGCTCTCTCGGTACGCTGATCAATAGAGTAGTTGCTCTTTAGAACATCTGATTTGGATGCCATCTTTTGAAAAAGTGACAAAGAATCAACTCGAGATAGCGGTTCAACTTTAAACACAACTCCGGAATTTTCTTGGCAATAATTAGCGATGTCTCTTGAACGAGTAGTCACTATGATTCGACTACCACATCCACTATCAGGCAATGTTGATTTAATTTCTCTCCATACAGTAAAATCCCATATGTCGTCCATGACAACCAAATACCGTTGGTCTTTGTAGGAGTTATAGAGCTTCTCTTTTAGATTTCTCGCTTCCATGCCTTCTAATTGAGAGCTCACACTTTTCTTCCTCTCCTCATTTAATGTCGCCAAAATCAGTTCCTTCAAAAGGCGATTAGAGTCATAACTCTGTGAAACAACGATCCATCCACAAATATTAAAGTGGCTTTTGATTTGTTGGTTTTCGTACACCTTCTTAACAAGGGTGGTCTTGCCAACACCACCTTGTCCATGCACACAAGAAACGCCGAGGCTTGTTTCTCCTGTTATCAACCGAGTGATTAACTCCCTTTTGTTTTCATCGATGCCCACCACTTTATCATCATCAAGAAACAGAGCATCATCTTGAGGATTTCGTCGTATCGTGCCAGAAGTAGCTGCGGAGACGAAAATTGGCATTTCAGTATACATCATATATTCTTTACAAAAAAAAAAGTGATGAAGCAAATTAATTTTTATTAGATAAATGGTTTCAAATAAATAATGCAAACATTTATGAACTTACAAGCTACATTTAGTGAGTCGTGAAGCTGGTAGTTTTCCTTTCCTTTCGAAATATTATCCAACCGGCCTTTGATGTGCTCGATCCGATGAGCTAATTTAGGTCTTTGAAACAAGTACTTGTGCAAGAAATTTTTTACTTTGTAAATGAACCCACAAGTTCCATACCCACGAACATGAAGATGTTGTTCATGGTATTGAAATAAATATTCTTCAAGGAGATCTTCGATATCAAATGCTACATGTCGCAACTGCCGCAACCAAACTTTCACTTGTTCTCCTCTCTCAATTTCTCCCTTTGCCTCTGCATCCTTCAGGCAAGCCTGGATCATCTGGAATTGTTCTTTGATGTGTTCAAGTTCGGTGTGAAAATTTATAAACAGGACCACTTCATCTCTGATTAGTGATCCAAGTGTTTCAACAACTAAGCTTACAATACTCTCAGTCATTGTTTCCTTCTTCTCCTTTGCTTTTTCTCTTTCTTACTTGAATTTAGCAATGAAGAAGGCTTGTTTGATTTGTAAAAGAAAGAGATCCACCACGTATTTATAGATCAAACTTAATTGAAGGATGTATCACTATGATAATTAAAAGGTGGGGACTCTTGGGTCCAAGGCATACTGGACCTATTATATTGATTCATGATTTTTTGTCTAGTTATTTCTTTTCAAACATGACATGGTTTGAGATGAATTGAAGGTGGGGATGAAAGGAAATCCATATGCTCGTAAAATGTTTGTAGGGTCTAATTATTTTTGGATGCTAATCAACCTAGAAAGCACTGGTGTAGTTCACATGGGAATTATGTAACAGGTGGGTGGAGGAAATTATATTCACTTGTAGAAAGTTGAAAAAGACGAGGCAAGAGAACAACGCAGCTGTTACTTCACATGGGATGTCTGGCACAAACATTTACTGACTTAGTAGCAGTAGTAGTACACGAAGGTAAAACTTTTGATGCTTTACTTGAGCATTGCCAAGTAAAATCATACAATATATTTAATTTACTCAATTGGTTTGATTTTATTAGTAACATTTTAGGCGTCTATAAATTAAGATTGGTTCTCGATTTTGATTTGCCATTTTATCAAAACGACTTATTTCATTTAGTTGATGATTTCCACTCAAAACTAGACCATGAATATCGTACAATGTGCACACTCCATTTTACAGATTAATGAAGTTCGAGATCTATAACAACATGGGTATCAATGTAGAACCTCTAATTATGCATGGGGATCATTTTTTAGCATATTATTAGTGATGAGGATTCTTATTTTTTCTCCAACTGGTGCCGCGAATCACAAGTCAAGTAGGTATTCTTGTTAACAAAAAGAATCCATTTTTAGATTTTATATGGGCACACTCTGATAAGAGTCCACCTATGATGTATCATTTTAAACAAAAATTGAGAATTAGTGTCATTCACACTACTCAAGCTTTAAAATTGAACTTCATTGAGACTCTTCCATGTATATGGTCACTAATGAGACATTCTTCAGGAAAGCTTGAATTCTCTGAAACTCTTTTTTGATGCGTTCAAGTTTGGTGTGAAAATTTTTCTGCAAAACTACTTCATCTCTTACAAGTGACTCAAGTGTTTCAACAACTAAACTCACAATACTCTTGGTCATTGTTTCCTTCTTTTTTCTCCTCTTTGTTACTAGAGTTTAACAATGAAGGTTTGTTTGATTGGTAAAAGAAAGATATCCTTCGTATATTTATGAATCAAACTTAATTGAAGGATGTATCATTGAGATAATTATAAGGTGGGAGCACTTTTTTTTTTTACTAGCATGAATGGATTTTTCTTTATTTTAAGCATCGGTGTGGTCATAAAGAAAAGTAATAGTGGAGAATAAATTAAAGATAAAGACTCTTTTTTTGGACTAGTGTGAATGGATTTTACTTTATTTTAAGCATCAGTGTGGTTGTAACGCAAAGTAATAGGAGAGAATAAATTAAGAGTGTTGCTAGCTGTCGAGGTTTTGGGCGAGGAAAACAGCGAGGGAAATGAGGTGGACGGGGTGGAAACCGTCCATCCTTCTCGGGATGTGTGCGTGAAAAGTCAACGCTCACATCCCGAGAAGGATGGACGGTTTCCACCCCGTCCACCTCATTTCCCTCGCTGTTTTCCTCGCCCAAAACCTCGACATTTAGAATTTTCCATAAATTAAAGATAAAGATGTTTCTGCTATGGACCTTTGGTGTAAGGGCCAACATCAACCAAACCAACACTAAGTATCGATGGCCTTAACATCATGCTTCTTCAGTTTTTTGCTTTTTCTGGTAACTTGAAATTTCCTCATAAACTTTCCACTACTCTATTCTGTAAGGTAAATATCTGATAATAGAAATAATTTTAACACAAATTTTGGATTTAGGTGGTGATAGTGAATGGCTAAAAATGTTATATAAATAATAGCAAACAACAAGTAATATACAAAAAATAAAGATGACACCGAGATTTACGTGGTTCAGCTTTACCTGCTCCATGAACGATGACTCTATAACTATTTTATTGATATGAAAACACTTACTTGAAATTACAACGTTGTCAAACAACGATCCTTGAGATTATCCAATCTCAAGCAAACAATACCATCAAAAGTTTGACGAAATTCACAAACGAAGAATACTCGAAATCACCCGATTCCAATCCTTCTACTTGGCTACTGTTTCACGTTGCACGCACAACGAATCATAGCCTATTTTACGTTGTGTTCGCTGTGAACACATTCAATTGCATGCTGCTCAGGCTATGTGTATGTTGCCTTTCACGTTGTTTCTGCTGCTGTAATCAGGCCTTTTGTGTGTTGTCTTGCTGCTTGCACACGTTAATTTGATGTTTCCCTATTTTGTTGTTGTTGTTGTTGTTTGCTATTTAAACAAAAGAGAGAACATGAGGTTAAGTCCTTGTGAATAAAGGATTTTAACTCCCTCTCAAAATTTTCCCTTAAAATTGGGAACCAACCCACAATTGCACAAGGACTGTGAGTCCTATTTTGTCTCACAATCTCCACCTTGACGAAAAATTTCAGATTACCACACAAGCATCACAAACAACCACATAAACATTTCCACCTTGGCATGAAAAACCGCCAAGACCTATTTTTTGGTCTAGAAATCAACGACATGCCCCTAAGGGCCCTACCCCCCTGGGGTGTCAACACTGAGAGAGCCTGATCAAGTTGAGACAATGCTCAAATTTGATTCCTAGAACCACTTTTGTCAACATGTCAGCTGAGTTGTCTTTAGTACTCACATTCTCCAAGGGAACCTCGCCATCCTCGATGACATCCCTCAGAAAATGATATCGCACATCAATGTGCTTCGTTCGCGCATGATGAACTTGGTTCTTCGCCAAATGGATAGCACTCTGACTGTCACATCATCCTGAGTAACACCCAAATTACTAATCAAGCCTCGAAGTCAGATGGCTTCCTTCATCGCCTCTGATAGAGCTATGTACTCTGCTTCAGTAGTAGACAAAGCAACTGTATACTGTACCTGAGACTTCCAATTCACCGGACCCATCGCCAATTAAAACAATAATTTGTTTATTTCAAAACATTTTCAAGTGAGACTTCCAACTTTGCTTCAGTAGTAGAAAAACAACTGTAGACTGTAAATGACCATAATTTGTTTATTTCAAAACATTTTTAAGTGATTCAAATTGTGTTTATTAGATAACTCAGAGTACTACAATTTTCGTGTTTTAATGACCTTGAGAAACTGTCTCAATTGAGGATTTAAATTGGTCGAATGTTACCATATTTTTATGTTACTGTTTTTTCAACAGGTGGTAAAGCGATAGAGTGAGGGCGAGAGTGGAGCCGATGGTGAAGCAATCCAACCAATCAAATAGGGGAGAGAGTAAAGCAGCAAGAGAAGGGGGAGAGCTATATATCGAACCAATCGAATAGGGAAGAGAGTGGAACAGAAAGGGAAGATTCAATTAGGGCAAAAAGGGAAGAATTCGATTTTGATTGGAGGAGAGAGTGGATGCCTGTTTATATTGGTGGTGTGGGAGAGTAGTGATGGTATAAAAATAAAGCAAGTGGTGTGAGAGTGTGTAATGGTGTGAGACAGTATATATGGTGGTGTGGAGTAGTCGTTGCCTTTCTAATTTAATAATGTAAGTTATGCATTTTAAAATCTTAAATACCACATAAAAAGTCTAATATGACCTATAGTGTCACACAGACTACATATTACATAAAAATCACTTATCTAACAAAATTTTGATAATAAAATAACATTATAACATGTTAAAATATATGGAGATTTAAATAATTATTTAAAAAAATATTGACATAAAGAGATTTCGTAACTTCAAAATATAAGAACTTGTCTAGAGAGTCAGACCAGGCCTAATACTCTCCATCATTCTAGAGATGCTCATAACACCCCAATCACACGCATAAAAAAACACCCTGGCGCTGTCCTGGTACTAGGGAGCATCGCTCTCTAGATTTTTTGGTAGGGATGAGATTGAAGTGAGGGTGAAACTGATGGGGGAATCTATGTGAAGGGCAACAGAACAACACAACTGTGGGTTGTTTCACATGGGATTACTGGCACGCACAAGTTTATAGTTTTTTTTTAGAACTTGTTTATCTTTTTTCCAAGAGCCCTTCTGCGCGTCAAGGAAACGCATGAGGAAATGGGCGAGGGAGGGGGTGTTAATACTCATTCCCCTTGAGATTCGTGAAAGCGTGCATCTCAAGGGGATGAAAGGTCACACCCACTCCCTCACGCGTTTCCTCGATGTTTAGAAAAAACATTTTTCCAATTTCCACCACTTTAAGTTTACTTTTGCTTGACTCATAACGTGCCGGGTAGGTGATGAATCATGATATAATACTTGATTAAGAAAATAAAAATATGAAATAGTATTTAAGTATAATATTGTGTCTTATGAAGATCTCCTCGTCATTATTGGGATCATGTTAAATGTGTAAATTTATTGATAGGCTCCTATAATTCCAAGTATCATGTTCCCGCATCCTCTCAAAGGCCTTCAAATCAAGTATCATGTGTAAAATTATAACTCAAAAATTGTAGTTAAAGGTATCAATAATTTGGTGGTATGTGATATTCAATATAATTTGAGTAAGTCTAGGGAGCGAGGGGGAAGGCGTGAGGGTGGAGCGAAGAAGGGGTGTAACTGCCCATTTCTTGAGATGTGCACTGTCACTCATCTAAAGGGAGATGGGCGGTTATACCCCCTCCTTCGTGCCGCCCTCGCTCCCTCCCCCTCGCCCCGTAGAATTTTCAATATAATTTACACCTATTTGCAAATGAAGAACACTTGAAATCACCTGATTCCAATCCTTCTACTTTGCTACTGTTTCAAGTTGCACGCACATCGAATCATAGCCTATTTCACGCTATGCTCGCAGCCTATTCACACGTTCAATGGCCTGCTGCTCACGCTATGTGTATGCTGCCTTTCACGTTGTTTATGCTGCTGTAATTGGGCCTTTTGTGTGCTGTCTTGACTCAAAATCCAACCCAAATAATAGGCTTTCAGATTGGTTTTGATCCGACGGATAACAATGATAATAAATAATGAGTTGGCTCAACCAATTAAATAAGGCAACTAGGTATAGTTGAGCCAATCCAATTAATTTTGTTTCCTAAAAGATTATATATTATAAAAATTATATGATCTCTTTTTTAATATGGTACGTTTTTATATCTTAATTTTCATATTCTTCTTCTTCGTTTTTGCGAGGTACCCAACTACTCTTTCTTTAGATGTTTCAGAACTTCCTTATGTTTTATATACATCCAGTTCGTTGCAAATTCTTGATAAAGTTCATTGCAATTTTATATCTTGTGCTAAATTCTTCAATTGAGTTCTTCTAAATTAATTTTCTTTCAGAAGTTCTTGGTGTACCACATATTGTAAAGACATTGATTATAGACTCTAAGAAAGACATAGATTAATTAAAAAATAAAGAAGATAACAATAGAATTTTAGATTACTTAGCAATTGTTTTGTACTTTTACTAATGGAGAAAAGGAGAAAAGTCGGAAGAGAAAGAGAAAAATTGGAGAATCATGTTTATTTAAATAGTTTTAGAAAACAAAATCAATCGCTATAACTAGTTGCCATTTTTAATTGGTTAAACCAACTCATTGTTTATTATCATTTGTATCCGTTAGATCAAAACCAATCTGAGATCCTATTTTTGGGATGGATTTTGAGTACCGGGATCCCGACCCATTTCTTTTTTATCCATTAAATGAGACTGTTTCATGTTTTAGATTAGAGAAACCAAAATTTGGGGTAGAATAAAAAAATAAAGCCAAAGTTACACATTAGTAAGTCTTGAAATGCGAGTGTATTGTTATGTACTACAACCATTAAAATAAATTAGGATGTTGATGCGCTCTAAATGTGCGGATATTCAATAATTTTTATTTTATTACAACAATTCAATAATAAGCAAAATTTATTATTGATTTTCTAGAAAATAATTATATATAATATTAAAGGTCTATGTATAATTTATAAATAAATAAGGAACTTTAAATAATTTATGTTAGGGGTAATCAACAATTGAGAATGGCTCGTTTTGATTGTAAAAATGTAAATGTGAACGGTAAAATGAGAAATCCAAGTAGGGCTTTTTATAATTTATAGATAATTGGAGGACTTCAAATAAAATATTTTAAGAGCTTATGTATTATATAATTAATGAATGTTTCCATTGGCTTGTTTTGAATGTATAATTAGGCTTCAAATAAAAAAAAGAAGAGAGATTTGAGTTTGGATCACCCAATCAAAGTTGATTTTATATTCACGAGGTTATATGCACCCTGTTCTAATAATCCAGGTTTTTTAATGCAAGTTCGATATGCCCTGCAAATGCCACTAGTGTTGCGAGGTTTGACGTGCTTTTTTGTGGAGGGATGAAGACTGGGATAACAGGCAGTGGTAAATTAAGACTCATTCAGACACTCTTCCGCATAGTTGAACCTGCCGCAGGTCAAATTTTGATAGATGGTATCAATATCTCAACAATTGGATTAATTGCACGACTTGCGCTTTAGATTAAACATAATTTCGCAAAAACCCAACCATGTTTGAGGGGACTGTACGAAGTAATTTGGATCCACTTGAAGAGTACACAAATGAACAGATTTGGGAGGTCAGTTTGTCTATAGTTACATGAAAATTTTTCTGCAAGAACTTTTCATCTTTGATCAGTGATCCAAGTGTTTTAATAACTAAACTCACAATACTGTCATTTTTTTTTATCCTTCTTACTGGAATGTTAGCAATGATGGCTTGTTTGATTTGTAAACAAAAGATATCCTCCATATATATATAGATAAAACTTAATTGAATGATGTATCAATGCAATAATTATAAGGTGGAGACAATCTTTTTGACTTGGTTTTACATTATTTTAAATGTTAGTGGTGGTCGTAAAGCAAAGTGATAGATGAGAATAAATTAAAGATAAAAGGTAAGTTGACAACGATTTGAAACTTGTTTCCACTAACTTGAGTTTGGGTCCTATTTTTGTCCAACCTTAGATTTTTTTTTCTGTGCAAAATTTTGGTTGTAGCAAAACTCTAACCAGATGTTGACGAATGTACTAAAGGTGCTCCGGACTCTTAAGTAATTCGAAATAAATCCTAAACTGTACAAATTATGATTGGACCTAAAATCTAAATTACCATTTTAAATTCTCAGTTTCTGAGAATAATCTTTTAAGAGAATCTTGATCTATCTCAAGTGAGCAAATCCAATCAGTTGGAGTGCTCCCCTTCATTCTCGCAAATACACATAAGTATTGAGGCATAGGAGGAGGAGGATGACATTTTGCTTCAAAATTACCAATGGAGTTAATATCTCCAGAATTTAGGATCGATAGAAGTCGCAAATGTTTCATCTTCTCGACAGAAGCGAGAACAGAAGTTGCATCTTCCTCACGCAAGTCAAGAATCTTCAACGTAGATATCTCAAAGACATCACGGCCGGGGAATTCAGCCAAACTAGCATCTTCAAAATACAAGACTTTGAGAAGATTAATTCCACCACCACAAATAATTGTGGAAATAGTACTACAAGTCTGACATGGGATAAGCTTAATTCCACCACCACCTTTGGTTGCGCACATCCATGGCAGACCAGTATTCTTAGCTGCAGTGTTAACCAAGTCTGACATGGGATAGGCACACACTGTGTGGCTGATTAAGAGACATGCATGGTCATTTTGTACAAAACTTGGCATCCTTTTGGCCCAAACTGCTACAATAGTCTGTTTCAAAATCTGAATCCAGTGTTACTTGACTAAAACAAAATTATTCGTTCCATCCAATTTAATTAAGGGATAAAATCATCATCTTCTAAAAATTGTTAGATTCAATTATATTTGGGAGGTTTGAAGACTGAGTGTCTTAATATCAACTGTTTGTGCCAATGGGTTATGGTCGAGTGGTTATGGCTTTGTGGGTTTATCCTTCACGTCTTAGGTTCGAGACCCGGCATGGTTACTTTTTTATAGTGTTGACCTGTAGGTCATACCTTATTGATAGGTTATGAGATCCTGTAAAAACCTAACTCACTTTCCAAAAAAAAAACATCAACCCTTTGCATTTAGAACAAGAGCAACAAAACAAATAGCAGTGTAATAATAATAGTTGAATATGTGAAATGGATATGGAGTTATTGTGGCAGATAGAACAACATGGAGCGTTTACAATAGAAGCAAACCTTACTAAAGCAGCATCTGAGCTGATCTTTGAACACAGAAGGATAGATAACCTTTCTATTGCTAGATATGCAGCTAAGACTGTTTATACTTTGTTACTCAGTAGCGGATGACAAGTCTTGTGTTCAACAGAGCAACATTCTAGAGGAAGCACTAAAACTCACTTGTTCTTGTTTCTAATGCATTTTTAACGGGATCAATGGTGAAGGATGCTATGGATTTTTGTGATGGCCGAGTGCAGAGGGGAGCCTTTGATTCTAGAGTTTTCCATATCTAACTTTGATTCTAGAGGACATTTCATATTCACTACTTTGAAACAAGAACCCGATAATTAGAATTGATCAAGTAAAAAGAAAGAAAAAAAGTATTTAATTAGACTTCGAACAGATAATTAGTTAAATATGTCAGTTGTAAGTTCTTCATACAACTACTTTCATATAGTGCATTCTACACTAATCATATGCACACTATCTGTGTTGGGGTTCAAGATTGAAGCAACAAAGCTCTCAATGTCCACACGAGGTTGCTGGCTTTATCTCAAAAGGCATAGTGGATCTAATGGGTGGGCATCGTGACCAAGGGGTGCGCCCACATGCACCTCAACAAGTGGTATAAAACACTACATCGAACCGGTGCTTAGAGTTATGCTACATTGTACTCCTGCCTCAAAAAATTATATCTAGCTCATTTAACATTTTAAACTAACACCTACGGCTACTAGACAATGCTAAGATTAACAAAAACAATTATAACTTTATGGGATATTTTCATTTTAAATTACCATATAATACTCAAGAAGATTGGTATATGAATCTAAATACCCATAGTAATTGCAAAATGATGTAGATATAGGAGAAGAAAAACTACATGCACAACCTACATCTCCAAGCTAGCAATCTTCCTTATAATTTCCTTTCATCCGCGTCTATATTCACTCATCCGAAACACACTTTCACTTAAAGAAACTTCATCTCATACCAAATGGGGTTTGATATTTTGATCTTCCTTGCTTTGTTCACGCTCTTTGAGATGTAACTAGCAGCTCCAACCAACAAGGCAGATTTTCAAAGAGCTCTGTCAAACATGAGATCAAACTGGGTTTGTCATCCTTCTGCAGATGCTTAAACCAGCAACAATCCTCACTCTTTGCATGGTGAAGAGTTGACGTTCTTCATCCCAAGTGATGTAGAATTGTCCCTATTTGTGGTAACTCCAGAACGTCTCCAAGACTTTGTGCTTAGCCACTCTGTTCCAACTGGTCTTAGATTCGATGACCTTAGACATCTCCCAACAGGGACCATTATCCCTGTTAATGTACAGAACAGGGCTATTTCCATAACAACCCGAGGGAGGGAAAATGTCTTTGTGGGCAACACGAAAATTGTTAAACCAAATGTGTGTTCTAGCCCTACTATCAAGTGCCATGGGATCAATACTGCTATCACATCGAAAACCTGGCTCTCAGCAGCTAATTCTGTTCCACCTTCACCTAACATTACTGCAGTTGCACCCACCAAGCCCAGTTATCCTTCCATCACTCCAACTAGAGCTGCTTCCCCACCTAGTTGAGTCAAGAGAGTACTACAAAGTTGTTTGTTAATGTTGCTTGACAGGGTGATCTTGCATCCATTTTGTTTGTTTGAACATGTGAAATAGGAAACAACACACATAACTGTTTTGTGAAATAGGAAACGTGTTTGAAACAGGAAACTGTTTGGACTCCTGTTTGAAATAGGAAAAACTGTTTGGACTTCTGGAAACTGTTTTTTGAACAGGAAATAAATTCTAGGAAACAAGAAACTGCTATGAAACGGGAAACTGCTGCGAAACAGGAAACTGTTGTTCCTATATATACTAGGAACTGTAGGTGTTTTGTTTAAGATGATTCCATGTAGAAAAACTGTGAAGCACAGGGAATAGAGAAAGATAATCCCTTGAATTGTTTCATCTCTTGTTGAGAGATTGTGTGGAGAAAGATAATTCCTTGAATTGTTTCATCTCTTGTTGAGAGATCGTGTGAGAATTGTCATTTTCTTGTACCTTGTTCTTGAATATAGTGAAATCATCTCACCGTGGACGTAGGCAATTTGCTAAACCACGTAAACCTTGTGTCTCTTGTGGTATGTTCTTAATTTTCTCTAATTTCTTTCATTACTAGTTGCTCTATTTAATTGATTGGATCCTTGTGGCACTTGTGTGCAATTGTTGGTGTCTACCCGCTTCCGCAATAAGGCGCAACAGAACAACTTACTTATTTCAAGTTTTTGCTGAATAACTTTTGAATGACTGAGTTCCAATCGAATGACCTATGCAAACTATGCATTACCAAATGATATAGATTAAGAACAAACTACAAATCTGTGATGCAAGTTATAGTAACAAATTATAGATTTAACTAGATACTAATGATGTCAAATGATATTTAGTAGCGAAATTGATTGTATATGAGATGACCCATTACCAGCCTACAAACAACATAATTATTTGTTGAGCAAGAATACAGAGGCAATGGAGAAAATTTCTGTAGAGAGATAGTAAGTAATGAGCTCTGCAAAGAACATTTTTTGTTTCTATATAAGCTGAAGCTACTAACAATGTAGTCCCTGAGGCGAATGACCCGGCCACAGATAGGAGACATGTACAATTTCATGTTTCATCATGATCAGATACTGGCTGGCTGCACAGACATTATAACAGGGTTTATTGTCTGTATATATAACGGGATATTCTAAATTATAGAGTAAACCAAATTTTGAAAAAAAAAATATTGAAGATGGGATTTGATGCTCCTTTTTTTATCTTCACCTCTTGCTTAAAGAAAGATACAATGAATAATTGTCTCCTGGCATGCTTTGTCTTTAACAAATGACTAAGAATTCTACATAAATATTGCACCAAGAACAGTCTCACATACATAACTCTATTGTTAGCAAAAGAAAGAAAGTGAGTAAAACAGATGGCAGACAGTGTAGTGAGTTTGGTCATCCCAAAGTTGGCATCATTTCTTAAGCAAGAATGGGCACATTTGAAGAGCATACACAAATAGGTTACATTCATCAAGTCCAAACTCGATAGCATCGATAGCATTTTAATAAAGATTTGTTTCAGGCCTCTTTATGATTTTTTCATAGCTATTCACAATTACTATTTTTATTATTGTGACTTGCTCTTAAATTTTTATTTTCAATGTAATTTTATATGTAATTGCAAATATTAAAAATATTTGTTCACAAGTGGTATATATATACAATAACTATAGAATTCAATGAAAATATATACCATTATCCAACTCATACAAAATTTGAGGCTCATAAAAATTATTTTTTCTATGAAATTGTTAGTTCGTAAATTTTAATTTTTTTAGCTTCAACTTAGATTCTAATCTTAATTATTTTGTTATTTAAATTGTCTATTCTAGTTATTGCGCTTGTTTGTCTTTTGCTGAGTTTATCGATGTTGTTATCTTAAAAAAAAAAATTCTCAATCATTTACAAAGGATTTTTAAATGTATTCGTACACTTCATTGATTACATGGCCTGTAATGGAGTTGCATTTCAGGTATACCACAGAAAATTCTGTGAAATTCGGAGCTCCAAGGGATACCGAGCAACCGGAACTGAGACAACCATTACCATCTGAAGTTTGGCAATCTATTGTAAATCATTGGAACCAGGGTCTAATATTACCATGTTGACTAATGGACCTCTGAGTAACTTAGCCCAGATTATTCTTTCAGAGAAAAACTTGAGCTCAGTGATTGAGGTAAGCTGCTTTCCTGTTTTTCTTTCTCTGGCTGGAACTTGTCAACAATAGAGTTTTAGGCTTATATAAAAATTCTCTGGTTAGTTGAAGCCTTAGAACATCTTGATAAATTGTTTATCGCACTGATTATCATTGATCAAGTAAATGTGTTTTATGATTCAAATATGTAATTTTCATGCATTTTCTAAATCAACTTTTTGGTTCTATGGGTTTAAATTGTTGCAGGAAGTATATGTAGCGGGGGGACACATAAATTATAACAAGAAGGACGAAGGAAATGTTTTCACTGTTCCTTCAAACAAATATGCAGAACTGAACATGTTTCTAGACCCCTTGGCTGCAAGGACTCTGGTAGATTCTAATCTCAAAGTCACACTCATTCCACTGAGTGCCCAACGCAAACTTAGTTCCTTTTCTAATATAATTGAAATTTTGAACCTTCAACGGACACCAGAAGCTGGGTTTGTTCAGCAGTTGCCAACAAAGCTACAGCATTTGCCAACAAAGCTACAGCATTTGCAGAAGAAGCATCATAGGTACAATCACATGGATTGTAAAACCCATTTGTAAATATACCAATGTGATAAAAGTTCCTATTCTTACTATTGACATGCTACAGGATATATTTTTGGGAGAGATTGCTGGTGCTGTATTCTTGGGTGGTGACCAACATCTGAATCAAGCTTGGCAAGCTGAGCATGTTAAGATTCTAGCTACAGGTGATGCATCCACAGATGGACAGATTATAACTGATAAAAAGTATGGCAGGCCGATCATAGTACTGGAAAGTGTCGATCCTATGTCGTATTATCATACCGTTGCATCTCTTTTAGGTAACAAAAATCAGTCTGCTGTCATTGGAAGCTTTGAGGAGCAGAGAAAAACATGGAGCACACCACCAAATCACACTTAAATCTATCATTCTGAATAGGAAAATGATTCTTTTATCCTCCTGTTGACATACACCACAGAAAATTTGTCATTTGGATTGCTGGTTTCCTTAATCAAGAAAGGAGAATTCCAGATGTCTTGAATAAATAATAGCTCCCATGCAATGTCTTGTTTCCGATGAAATAGAAAGAAAGAAGAAAGAAACAGTTTAGAGTTGAATTTTTTTTCCCATTAATTTAGTTGAATTCTTCATTTCAAAGCCTGTCTTCTGAATCCCCTATGGTTAGTCTCTTTGTTAGCACTCCATAGAAAAAAAAAGTTGAATGACAGGGAACTATCCACTTAGTTAAAAATGCTGGCAGCAAAATTCACAGGTATAAAAAGCTTTCTAAACAATTTATGCTGGCCTTTGATCCTGAGGGATCTCTTTCAGAGCTACAACCGCCACCCGATGAATATTCAATGGGAGCACTTCTAGAGAATTGTAGACTAGTTGTATATCCATCCTGATGGCAATAGATTTTTCTGCCAGCCACAGTTTGTGGCATTCAGATTTGAAATCAATGTGTTCATGATCCACATGTTTGGTTATAAATGGAATTCTTCCTATCCCAACCCGTACTATGAAATCAGATATGATACCATCCTTGGCCTATTATACATTATACAAAAATACTGAAAGACTATCAAATGAAGATTAGAGTTCATATTGAAATGAAAACATGTGTTCATTACTCTCTTAATTCAAAAATGAAAATGAAGGCAAAAGAGAGTTAGGTTTATTCACATTCTCTTTTTTTCTCTTTATGTAGAACACACTACCTCATACAAGCTCATCAGTCTAGAAAGTAGGTTACAAGGTTCCACTACATGATCAATAAAAGTCTTCAATAGATAACCATACTTTCATTCACTCCATATTGGAATTGATCCACCAGCTGCCAAAATTTGTTGCTCCAACTACATCAACAAACAGAAAAACAAAATAAGAATCGACGAACCCATTAAAAAGGGTATTTGCCACAATGTGTTTTAAGTAGAAACTAGGTCTACTCACCCTAAATAGAGATTCAAGCTTGTTTTTCACAAAGGCATAGTCATGTTTTACTTGTTGAAGACATCTTAAACGCCTGTAAGATACCGTCTTTTGATCAAAATAAGCTTTACATGGTTTTGATTCCCACTTTCAGACATAATGAATTAAATCAACCAAAAAGAGATAGAGAAGAATCTGTTTGTGGAGTTTAGGAATCTGTTTGGGTTCGATCAAACTCATCTAGATATAGAGTGGGTTGCAGCTCTTGTGGCCACCACACTTGTTATGATCGCAAATCTGCCATTGGACAAGTTCCAGGAGAAGTTCCAGAGAAATTAATGAAGGCCAAAGATGGAAGGATGAAGACAACGTCCGAAATTTTAAGGAATATAAGAATCCTCAAGCTTCAGGGCTGGGAGATGAAGTTCTTGGCTAAGATAGTTGATCTCAGGGAGACTGAAGAAGGATGGTTGAGGAATTTTGTGTACACCCAAGCTATGACCACTTTCGTTTTTTGGGGTTCCCCTACGTTTGTATCTGTCGTCACATTCGGCTCTTGTATGCTTATGGGGATACCTCTAGAGTCAGGGAAGGTTCTCTCTGCACTTGCAACATTCAGAATATTGCAAGAGCCCATCTATAATCTACCTGATACAATTTCAATGTTGGTTCAAACTAAAGTTTCTATTGATAGGATGTCTTCATTCCTCCGCCTCAATGATATGCAATCTGATATAATAGAGAAAATTCCTAGAGGCACTTCGGAGGTTGCCATTGAGATAAACGATGGTAATTTCTCATGGGATCTTTCTTCTCCCACTCCTACATTGAAAGATCTCAATTTCCAAGTACGTCATGGCATGAGGGTGGCTGTTTGTGGAACTGTTGGTTCAGGAAAGTCAAGCTTTCTTTCATGCATCTTGGGTGAAGTTCCTAAGGTGTCTGGCTGCATTAAGTTGAGTGGAACTGAAGCGTATGTTGCCCAATCACCTTGGATACAGAGTGGAAAGATTGAAGATAATATATTGTTCGGTAAGGAGATGGATAGAGTAAGATATGAGAGAGTTCTTGATGCGTGTTTTCTAAAGAAAGATCTGGAAATATTATCCTTTGGAGATCAAAAAATTATTGGTGAGAGAGGAATCAACTTGAGTGGTGGGCAGAAACAGAGAATACAGATTGCACGGGCCTTGTACCAGGATGCGGACATTTATCTCTTTGATGATCCTTTTAGGACTGTGGATGCTCACACTGGAACACATCTATTTAAGGTGATTTTCATTCTTATTTATTTATTATCATTAATTTGGATGCTAAACTGCATGGATATAGTTTTGTAATTCAAGTAGACATTCACGGTGTTACATTACCCATATTGCAAGTGCTCTAGCCAAACAAACACTGTAATTTGCTTAATCAGAATTTCCGTGTCAGATCATGTGTTCGAGACATGTCTATTCTTGAAGGAATTTTACCATCTCAATCAGAATATCATTGATATGAGAACGTACATACTCTCACGGTGAGTCCCACATACTTGATATGAAATTTGCTTCATTAGTTTTACTTGCTATTAGTTTATAGTTATTAGCTGTTTTATTCAAGAAAGATGTTATGTATAACAGTCTCCACATTTCAGGAATGTTTACTTGGCATATTGGATTTTAAAACAGTGATTTTCGTTACTCATCAAGTAGTGTTCTTACCATCTGCAGATCTAATCTTAGTAAGTGGTGTGAACTTGTTTCTCATTTATTTTTAATTTTTTGAAAGTTACAAGAATCTTGATTTGCCAAAAGACTAATTTCCTTTTCTTATTTTCAGGTAATGAAAGATGGGAGAATTACACAATCAGGCAAGTATGATGATATTCTTAGCTCAGGAGCCGACTTTATGGAGCTCGTTTGTGCCCATAAGAAGGCTTTATCGGCCCTTGAATCTGTAGAGTCAGGACCAACTTCTGAGAACAGTGCCAAAGATGGTAAAATGGAGAAGGATCAAAATGTTGAGCACAAAGAAGATGGTAAAACAGATGAAATAGTTGGTCCTAAAGGACAACTTGTCCAGGAAGAAGAGAGAGAAAGGAAGAGTTGGTCTTCATGTGTATTAGAAATATCTGACGACCACGGCATATGGAGGAGCTCTCGTGCTATTCATCTTGATATCGCAGAGTCTCTTTCAATCCCTTCAGATTGTGAGAAATTACTGGATGGCTTTGTCGACTCCCTTGTCAAAAGATGTGAAACCTCTCGTCAACGGTTCTACTCTCATCATTGTCTATGTTGCGTTAGCAATAGGAAGCTCCTTGTGTGTGCTTGTGAGAACCACTCTTGTTGCCACTGTTAGATACAAGACTGCTACAATACTCTTCACAAATATGCATTCCTGTATTTTCCGTGCTCCTATGTCATTCTTTGATTCCACTGCATCAGTAGATACTGCAACTGATAACTTGATCCAGGAGCCCTTCTAGGGAACGAGGGAGGGAGCGAGGGATGGGTGGTAACCACCCTTCTGCCTCGAGATAAGTGCATCTGCCTTGAGATGCACGATGTCGCTTATCTCAAGGCAGATGGGTGGATTCCACCCATCCCTCGCCCCTTTCCCTCGTTCCCTCCCTCGACCCCTAGAATTTTCTCTTGATCCAGATAACACAAAGACAGCACTTCTCTGACTCTATGGTCGTTACTATTGCACATAGGATAACATCCGTTCTTGATAGCGATATGGTCCTACTTCTTGATCATGGTTAGCACTATCAGTTTGTTCAATTATAATTTTCTGTTACATATATATTTTTTGGTCAATGAAGTCAAGAAACATTTGAATCTTAGTCTGCATACAATGGATTACTGCGCCAATACATAATTTTCTTAGTATTTTTGGTAGTACAATGTTTAGTTTATTCTGTTTCTTGAAAGCTGCTTTATTTTATTTTACATTGTTTTTTCAACAGGCCTTATTGCGGAATACGACTCCCCTGGTAAGTTGTTAAAAAACAAGACTTCTTCCTTCACAAAGCTTGTTGCTGAATATACTGTAAGATCCACGTCTAGCTTTTAGAACTCGTGTTAGGGCAGTGACTGCCCTTTGTTTGGCTGAGGTGCATGCCATGATGATGCCGATAACTCTATGACAGTGCAATGGATGTTTGTAACAATGGAACAAGTATATTGGCTAGAAGATATGAGGCTCAGTTCTTTGATATATTAGAATTGCAGTTGTTTCATGTTTTTCAGATGCTTGAATGAATTACATGATATCATTTCCAATTACTGAACCGATTATGTCGGATTGGCTTCGCAAAAGTTTGCTAATATTAATTTGGTGACAGGTACTAATGCCTCAAACTGGACTGATATAAGTTCATGGGATTACACATTGTAAATCAAAATGAAATAAGTAGCAACATGGAATTCACATGAAACGAATCCAATTAATATGAGCATATGAGACGAGACAATTTGTGAGACAAACAAACAAGCTTTCTTTACTAAATGGTACCACAAAGTAAATTTTACAGTACTAAAACAAACCACACATCACAGCACCACAAAGTATTGATAGCCTTAACATCATTCATGCTTCTTAACCTTAAGAATTTCTGTTCTTCACTTGAAATCTCCTGGATCATAAACTTTCCACTGCTGCATTCAACACAGCACCACTTGCTTCTTCTTCTTTTTCTCTTCATGCCTTCTTCCACCCAAACGCCAGCTGCTTAAATCGAACATGCATGCACATCTCTTCCACCCAAATGCTGCTTCTTAAATCTGTTTCAGCTTCCACTACACCAATTACAGAGTGTCAATTTGGGGACTGAACTTGGGTTTACAATAAATAAATAAATAAATAAATAAAATTTATTCTTGTTATAATTAGCTTACCAAATTTAGATCTGTACAATATCATCATCATCATCATCATGGATCATGGTTTCTTGATTATGTACAATATCTTCTTCTGAATTGTTGGCGTTCTCCTCCTCCGCATCAGAACCAAGCATCGCTAAGTAATTAGCCAACAACAATATACAAGACCAAATTTAGTTAATAAATACACATGTAAGAAAACATAGGCCATTTTGTTTTCAAAAAGCAGGATTACTTACTCAATGCTATCCTCTGCGTCTATGGCCGGTGAGTGCCCAGGTTTCCAGCAGTGACTTCTTATAGCCATTTCAAGATGCTTTGACATTCTGTACAACATAATGTCCTTGAGAGTGGTGAGATGCTCAATCCCAGTAGGTACATTCTTCAAATTTATACAATCAACGAACTCTATGGTTTGGATGCAAGGCATTGCTCCTTCCTCTACTTTGATCAATTTCAATTTGGACAACCAATTTAGTCTCAGATTTCTGAGTTTCGGGAAGCTTCTGGGTAGAAAGCACCACTCTTCTACTTCTATGGCTTCAAAATTTAACGTTAGTGACACCAAATTGGTTAGCCTCCGTTGAAGACCTTCAAAAAATGATTCCTCTTTTATTTGGCAATAAGAAAGATCCAATGATTGGAGCCTCTCAAGTGAGCAAATCCAAGCAGTTACAATGCGCCCCTTCATTTCCACTCCTACAGTTAAGTATTGAAGCATAGGAGGAGGAGAAGGACATTTTGCTTCAAAACTACTGATGTAGATACTACGTCCATTATATTGGATCGATAGAAGTTGCAAATGTTTCATCTTCTCGACAGAAGCGAGTACAGCAGTTGCATCTTGCCCACGCAATTTAATAATCTCCAATGATCTAAGTCGGGTTAGCTTCCCCAGCTCTGCACCATCAATTCCACGGCCTCCATAAACCGGAGATAAGTTTTCTAAGGCACTCAACCTTCCTATTTCTTTAGGTAGTACAAAACCATCAAAACCAGTATCAAAAATCAGATTGCGAAGGCGGGTGAGGTTCAGGATTTCATCTGGCAGTTCAACACAATAACCATATCTGACCTTGAGAAGTAAGGTTTCCAAGTATACGAGCTTCCCCAAATAACTTAGTAAAGACAACTCCTTTCCGAGATCTAAACGTAGATATCTCAAAAAAATTAAATTGGCTGTGACATCTTTGCCGGGAAATTCAGCCAAACGAGCTTCTAAATGCAAGACTTTCATAAGCTTAATTCCACCGCCACAAATAATTGTGGAAACAGTACTAGCATTAATACCCGACCCAAACATAAGCAATGTCCTTAATGAGCTTGACAAAGTATTATGGGCCTTAATGAGCTTGGCGTCTAAAAATGACACGCGCCGAAGTCTACCACTGTTGGTTTCATCGCCACGCAAACATTCAGCAAACTCTTGGTCGCGAGCCTTTTTCAGAATGAAATCCCGCAAAAGGTCATGGATACGGCATTGATTCGACCTAACAGAGAAATCATCATTTCTTTGCACTTGAATAAGGCTTCGTGCAATCAACTCGTCAAGGTAACCTTCAGCTTTGTCTTCCTTTGTGATGTCGTCCGTGTTAGACTCACAAAACCCCTCTGCAGCCCATAACCGTAGAAGACTTGAACAACTGATGAGATGATCCTCAGGAAACATGCACAAGTATAACAAACAAGACTTGAGATGATATTGTAAATCATTATAACTTAATGAAAGTATGATATTCACATCACCAAGTTCAGGATGACTCAACAGTGAACCATTGTCGGTATAGATTCTCTCCCATTCCACAATTGTGTGCTTAGTGGAAAGAAGGCCAGCTATGGCGACAATGGCAAGTGGGAGCCCGCCACATTTGTGCAAAATTTTTTCAATAACTCCCTTTGTATGTTGATCAATAGAGCAGTTGCTCTTTAGAACATCTGATTTGGATGCCATCTTCTGAAAAAGTGTCAAAGAATCATCTGAAGATAGCGGTTCAAGTTTAAACTCAACTCCGGAATTTTCTTGGCAATAATCAGCAATGTCTTTTGAACGAGTAGTCACTATGATTCGACTACCACATCCACTATCAGGCAATGTAGATTTAATTTCTCTCCATACAGCAAAATCCCATATGTCGTCCATGACAACCAAGTACCGCCGGCCTTGGTAGTAGTTATGGAGCTCCTCTTTTAGCTCAGAGGCATCCATGTCTTCTAATTGAGAGATCTTGTTTTTCTTCTCCTCCTCGTTGAGTGAGGCCAAAATCAGTTTCTTCAAAAGGCGATTAGAGTCATAACTCTGTGAAACAACGATCCATCCACAAATACTAAAGTGGCTTTTGATTTGTTGGTTTTCGTACACCTTCTTAACAAGGGTGGTCTTGCCAACACCACCTTGTCCATGCACACAAGAAACGCCGAGGCTTGTTTCTCCTGTTATCAACCGAGTGATTAACTCCTTCTTGTTTTCATCGATGCCCACCACTTTATCATCATCAAGTAACAGAGCATCATGTTGAGGATTTCGTCGTATCGGGCGAGAAGTAGCTGCGGAGACGACAATTGGCATTTCAGTATACATCATATATTCTTAACAAAAAAAAATGTGATGAAGCAAATTAATTTTTATTAGATAAATGGTTTCAAATAAATAATGCAAACATTTATGAACTTACAAGCTACATTTAGTGAGTCGTGAAGCTGGAAGTTTTCCTTTCCTTTCGAAATATTATCCAACCGGCCTTTGATGTCCTCGAGCCGATGAGCTAATTTAGGTCTTTGAAACAAGTACTTGTGCAAGAAGTTTTTTACTTTGCAAATGAACCCACAAATTCCAAACCCACGATCATGAAGATGTTGTTCGCGGTATTGAAGTACATATTCTTCTACGAGATCTTCAATTTCAAATGCTACATGTCGCAACTGCCGCAACCAAACTTTCACTTGTTCTCCTCCCTCAATTTCTCCCTTTGCCTCTGCATCCTTCAGGCAAGCCTGGATCATCTGGAATTGTTCTTTGATGTATTCAAGATCGGTGTTAAAATTTATCTGCTTGACCACTTCATCTTTGATCAGTGACCCAAGTGTGTCAACAACTAAGCTTACAATACTATCAGTCATTGTTTCCTTCTTCTCCTTTGCTTTTTCTCTTTCTTACTTGAATTTAGCAATGAAGAAGGCTTGTTTGATTTGAAAAAGAAAGAGATCCACCACGTATTTATAGATCAAACTTAATTGAAGGACGTATCACTATGATAATTAAAAGGTGGGGACACTTGGGTCCAAGGCATACTGGACCTATTATATTAATTCATGATTTTTTGTCTAGTTATTTCTTTTCAAACATGACATGGCTTGAGATGAAAGGAAATCCAATGCTAATGCTAATCAACCTAGAAAGCACTGGTGTAGTTCACATGGGAATGATGTAAAAGATGGGTGGAGGAAATTATATTCACTTGTAGAAAGTTGAAAAAGACGAGACAAGAGAATAGCACAGCTGTTAAGTTGAAAAAAATGTACAAATTTTGAAAGCACTGGTGTAGTTCACATGGGAATGATGTAAAACGTGGGGGGAGGAAATTAAATTCACTTGTAGAAAGTTGAAAAAGCCGGGGCAAGATAATAGCACAGCTGTTAGTTCACATGGGATGTCTGGCAATAGTAGCGGCAGTAGTACTCCACCAAGGTAAAACTTTTGATGCTTTATTTGAGCATTGCCAAGTAAAATCATACCATATATTTAATTTACCAGAAATTCTAGGTGTCGAGGAAACCAGCGAGGAAATGAGCGAGTGGAGGAAGGTGGTGGGGTGAAAACCGTTTGTCACGGACTAGTAATCCGTGCGGCACTAGTTATCCAATCCACTAGTAAGCCTATGAGTAGTTACTTTGACGGGCACAAATATTAACTTGAGAATGCACAATATCAATCTGTAGACAATATAACAATGCACAATAGTCAGTAAAAGCTCTCATTCACATTCAATAGGTTACAATGGGGAGGAACGTTCGGAAGGACGTTGCTCAAGACTAGTTCGATGCTATCGATCGAAGAGAATACAAGTTTGAAGTTGAAAAGCAATGCAAAGAAAATAATAAAAATGCTAGCGGTACAGTCTGGCCCGACTATGCAATGGAGGCAACACGTCCTCACAGTCAAGAGCTCAAACCTTCCCCTATAATATAGATGCTAAGCATTTGGGCACTTTTCAAAAGGGAACATTGAGTTTTGAGACCATTAGACATTGAGTTTTGAGACCATTAGGATGGCCTCTGACCTTGAGTCCTTACACTCTCCCACACTCAATTCGCTGACGCCCTCGCAGCGAACTTTTCCAAGTACTCTTCCAGCTTTGAGAGGTATGGCAGTAGATGCTCGACTGGCTCCCAACTGATTTCTGAAGGAGGTTCATCCTGCCACTTGACCAAATACTCTCTATCCGGGCCTGTGTTGTTGATGAGACGGTCAGCTAAGATTTCTTCCACTTCTCGATCTGGCTTAGTAGGATGTTTAGGCAATGCTCGGGTAGAGGCATTTCTTGTGGGATCAGCGGCATCGGCATGGTAGGACTTCAAGTTACTTGCATGGAAGACAGGATGGGTGAAGCGGAGCCAATGTGGTAACTTGACGCGGTAGGAGACTTTGCCAACTCTCTCAATAATCTGTACCGGTCCCTCATACTTGCGAAACAAATTGTTGTGTGCTCTAGCCGTCCGTTTATACTTGTTGAACATATCTAACTTCACCAAAACCAAGTCCCCGACTTCAAAAGGATCGATTCGTCGCTTCTTGTCCGCCCATTTCTTCATGTGACGGGAGGCTTTCTCAAGATAGGCTCGAGCAACTTCAATGTTTTTCTGCCAGGCTTTGACAAATTCAAGAGCTCTGGGGCTGGGTCCTTGGTATCCGGTCAGCACGGTATGTGGTGTCAATGGTTGCTGACCGGTGACTAACTGAAAGGGGCTGGAGTGAGTAGCTGAGCTCTTTTGTAAGTTGAAACAGAATTGTGCAACATCAAGTAGTCCCACCCAATTTTTCTGGTTTGCACTTACAAAATGGCGAAGATATTCTTCAAGCATAGAGTTAAAGCGCTCAGTCTGTCCGTCGGATTAGGGATGTTGGCTTGTTGACATATTAAGTTTGGATCCCAAGAGCTTGAACAACTCCTTCCAGAACTTTCCTGTGAAGCGAGCATCACGGTCGCTAACAATGTTTTCGGGCAGTCCCCAATACTTAACGACATGCTTGAGGAACAATTGCGCCGTATCTTCGGCTGTGCAAGTCAGTCCGGTTGGCACAAATGTCACATATTTTGAGAATCGGTCGACAACTACAAGGATACTTCTGAAATCCTCCACTTTCGGTAACCCCGTAATGAAGTCCATAGAAACACTTTCCCAAGGGCGAGTTGGAACAGGCAGAGGCTCGAGTAAGCCTACTGGTCGATCTCTTTCAACCTTATCTTGCTGGCAAATAAGGCAGGTTCGAACATAGGCCATTACATCTTCCTGTATCTGTGGCCAATAGTACCCCCTCTCTAGCAATGCAAGTGTTCGTCTCCAACCTGGATGTCCCGCCCAATGGGTGTCATGGCATTCTCTCAAAAATTCTTTCCTCAGACCAGAAGCTCTCGGAACATAGAGGCGATTACCAGTGGTGAGTATTGCTCCATCTTTTATCCAGAACCGTCGAGTTTTGCCCTGCTTGATCAACTCTGTAATCGCCTTCGCTTGTGGATCGGTCTGTAGACCGACTTTGATCTTCTCCAAGATGGTGTGGCTCGGACCGGTATGGGTTAGCACTGCAAGGTCCGCCCTTCTACTGAGTGCATCAGCTACATTGTTAGTGCGCCCTGGCTTGTATTCCAATACTAAGTCAAATTCTGCTAATTTTTCCTGCCATCGAGATTGCTTGGAGGTGAGCATCTTCTGAGTAAGAAAATGGCTTGCCGCAGCATTATCCGTTTTAACAAGAACTTGAGATCCCAAGAGGTAGTGTCTCCACACCCGTAAACAATGTACAATGGCTAGCAATTCCTTTTCCTGAGCTGAGTAACGAGACTCTGTATCATTCAACTTTCGACTCTCATATGCTACCGGGTGACCATCTTGAAGTAAAACTCCCCCTAAGGCATAATCAGATGCATCTGTTTGTACTTCAAAGGGCTTAGTGATGTCTGGCAAGGCCAATACTGGATCTTTCACCACGGCCGATTTCAAGTCTTGGAATGAAGCTTCACACTGCCTATCCCATTCCCATGTTCGGTCGTGCTTCAACAAATTTGTTAGGGCAACAGCTCTTTTAGAGTAGTCCCTTATGAAGCGACGATAATAGTTTGCAAGTCCAAGGAAAGAACGTAGTTGAGATACGTTCTTGGGAGAGTTCCAATCATGGATTGCCTTGACTTTCTCCATGTCCATCCGAATCTTGCCATTCCCAATAACATGACCCAAGAAATTGATCTGGGTCTGGCCGAATGAGCACTTTTCCTTCTTGACAAAGAGATGATTATCCCTAAGGATTTGGAACACTTCTCGCAAATGATGTAGGTGTTCTTCTATAGTCCCACTATAAACCACAATGTCGTCAAGATAGACAACTACAGACTTGTCCAGAAGGTGACGAAACAGGCCATTCATAAGGGTGCAAAATGTAGCTGGAGCATTGGTCAAGCCGAAGGGCATTACTAGGAACTCATAAGACCCATATCTAGTAGAACAAGCAGTTTTGGGTTCATCACCAGCAGCAATGCGGACCTGATAGTAACCTGATCTCAAGTCGAGTTTTGTGAAGTATCTGGCGGATCCAAGTTGGTCGAATAAATCTGCAATGAGCGGCAGCGGGTACTTGTTCTTTATAGTGACTTTGTTCAAGGCTCTATAATCGACACAAAGGCGAAGACTGCCATCATGTTTCCGCTGAAAAAGAACAGGTGCTCCATAAGGTGCTTTAGAGGGCCGAATGAATCCCGACTCCAACAAGCCATCTAGTTGTGTTCTCAATTCAGTCAGCTCTGGAGGGCTCATGCGATATGGACTACGTGCAGGTGGCTTGGCTCCAGGGACTAACTCAATTTCGTGATCAATGAGCCTTCTGGGAGGTAGATTCTTTGGCAGTTCATTCGGCATCACTTCGCTGAAATCAGCAATAACTTGGGCAATTTCTTCAGGGATTTTGCTAGTATCATCTTCCATCTCTAGCTTCGCCACAGCTAAGTATGTATCTTCTCCTTTGGCCAAGCCCCTCTTGACTTGGAGCGCCGTCAATATTCTATCATGAGTTGTTGGTCGAATTGAGGTTGGGACAATGCGTAGTCTGGGTCCGAAAAACCCCAAGGAGTCCATGAAAGGTAATGGTCCTGCTGCAGCTCCTCGGAAGAATTCTTGGCCAAGAATCACCTTAAAATCATCAAGTGGAACGGCCAAGAAGTTTGATCTTCCTTCCCATGGACCAACCTGTAGTGGCACAGCTCTAGCCATACCCTTGATAGAGATTGCCTCAGAGTTGACAGCTTTCAACTTACCCACATCTCCTTCTAAGTTCAGACCCACACGTCTAGCTTCATCTGGGGCAATAAAATTGTCTGTCGCTCCGGAATCCAACAATGCTTGGGAGGGGAACCCATTGATAGTGATGTCGATGTATTGTAAAGCCTTCTTGTGTGGATGCTCATACATTTCTCCTTTGACGGCATTGAGCTTGCGTAGAGCTCCCATTTGGGAGGTCTCACTGTTGGTGGGGTTCGAGCTCGATGCGGTCTAGTTAGAAGGTTCTGCTTGAAGCAAGGATATTAATGAGTGTAGAGCTGGTTTGGATGGACATTTGCCTGTTGGGTGATCTCTACTATTGCAAAGAATGCATGGGGCAGGGGCAGATGGTCTCCACTGCCCAGAGTAGTTTTGCCCTCCTTTGTTGTTATAATTTGAGTTGCTGGAGCTGGCATTCCAATTTTTGTTGGAACTCCAATTCTGATTGGACGGCCGGGAATTATAGTTTCCTCGGTTCTGACTTGAGTTTCCCCAATTTTGGTGAGGTGAGCGAGCATTCGACCCTGAGCTTGAATTGGTACTGCCAGTTCTAGCTGTGGAGTGATTGAGCGAAGTGGATCCAGTCATGGGCATATAATCACCAAACCTTTCTGCTGCCGCAATTGCACTTGTAATGTCTGTCACCTTCTGCCTTTGCAATTCTACTTGTAGAAGCGGATGAGCTTGTTCCATGAAACAGAAAACTTTGTCCTTCTCAGACATGTCTCGAATATCTAGCAAGCAAGTTGAGAATTGTCGGACATAGTCTCGAATATTGCCTGTCTGTTTGATGGTGTGGAGCTTCCTCCTTGCTAAGAAATCAGTGTTCTCAGGCAAGAATTGATTTCTGAGCTCCTTCTTGAGGTCTGCCCAAGTTCTAATAAGGATGCGACCTTCTTCCATATCTGCATATTTGGTTCTCCACCATAGCTTTGCATCACCTGCTAAGTACATGGTCGCCATGGTAATCTTGGCTTCTTCAGATTCGGGGTTCACCGCGCGAAAATACTGCTCCAGATCAAACAAGAAGTTCTCTAACTCCTTCCCATCTCGTGCCCCAGCATATGACTTTGGCTCGGGTACTTTCATCCTAGGGTGATCGGTCGTCCCTGTGGCCTTAGTGAGCAAGCCAACCCTTGCAAATAAGTCCTCCAACTGTAATTGGAAGTCACTCATCACCTGAGCTGTGGGGTGAGGCGACTCTTCCATTGCGACTGTTCTTCCCTCTAAGTTATCAACATGCTCAGCTAGCGAATCCACTCTGTCTGCCAGTGAAAAGAGTCCATCCAACCGACTAATCTGTTCTCCCAAAGTGTTCAACTGGTCCATTCTGCCTTCCAGTCTATGCATTCGACTGGTCTGTCGTTCCTCCATAGCGCTAAGTCGCTCATTTATTTCCTGCATCCTGGTTTGCATTCAACAAGCTCTAGCTCTGATACCAACTGTCACGGACTAGTAATCCGTGCGACACTAGTTATCCAATCCACTAGTAAGCCTATGAGTAGTTACTTTGACGGGCACAAATATTAACTTGAGAATGCACAATATCAATCTGTAGACAATATAACAATGCACAATAGTCAGTAAAAGCTCTCATTCACATTCAATAGGTTACAATGGGGAGGAACGTTCGGAAGGACGTTGCTCAAGACTAGTTCGATGCTATCGATCGAAGAGAATACAAGTTTGAAGTTGAAAAGCAATGCAAAGAAAATAATAAAAATGCTAGCGGTACAGTCTGGCCCGACTATGCAATGGAGGCAACACGTCCTCACAGTCAAGAGCTCAAACCTTCCCCCTATAATATAGATGCTAAACATTTGGGTACTTTTCAAAAGGGAACATTGAGTTTTGAGACCATTAGACATTGAGTTTTGAGACCATTAGGATGGCCTCTGACCTTGAGTCCTTACACCGTTCATCTCTTTCGAAATGCGTGACATCTTTTTTGATACACGTATTTTGAAGGAGTTGAACGGTTCCCACCACGCCACCACCCTCCCCTCGCTCATTTCCTCGCTGGTTTTCTCCACACCTAGAATTACTCTTAATTTACTCCAATGGTTTGATTTTCAAAAATTCTAAATGGCGAGGAAATGAGCGAGGGGACTGAGGTGGAGGGGGGTGATGACATGCATCCTGAAGGGGGTGAATGGTCCACCCCCCTCCACCTCACTCCCCTCGCTCATTTCCTCGCCATGTAGCATTGCTCTTTAATTTTATATAGATTTTAGTAACATTTTAGGCGTCTAAAATTAAGATCAGTTATCGATTTTGATTTGCCATTTTATCAAAATAGACTTATTTCATGTAATCGATGATTTCCACTCAAAACTAAATCATGAATATCGTACAATGTGCGCACTCCATCTTAAAGATTAATGAAGTTCGAGATCTATAGCAACATGGGTATCAATGTAGAACCTCTAATTATGGGGATCACTTTCGAGCATATTATTAGTGATGTGGACTCCTTTTTTTTTCCCATTGGTGCCGCAATATAGAAGCCAAGTAAGTATTTTTTTTTTTTTTTTTTTTTTTTTTTTTTATTTTTTTTTTTTTTTTTTTACGGTCAAACATGAAGATGTTTATTAATGAAAGAAAGAGAGATAAAATACAACGAAAAACATTCCTATATCAAGGAATGCCAAGACACTATAAAAGTGTCAAAACTCAAATCCCTAAATAAATTACATGTCGAACCCATCCTCCACAGTAATTCTCTAATCTCGATAAAGATAGAGTGCTCCGATCTGTGTAGTCCTTCAAAAACCCTTTTATTTCTTTCTTTCCACACACACCACATGAGAACGTGAGAGACCCTACGCCATAACCACTCCCCCCGACGGGAAGGATTAGCTTGAGACCACCAACTTAGCCAATCTAAAATGGAGCCTTCAAACATCAAACTCAAACCGAATTCCACCAAGAAACTGCTCCAAATGGATTTGGAGAAACTGCAATGAAGCATCAAATGGTCCAGTGTTTCTTCAAATTCATTGCAAAGCACACAAAGACTCCCAGTGAGGATTCCTATTTTCCTTAACCTATCTTTAGTCAAGATCTTCTCGTGCAAAACTGACCAACTAAAGAAATTAATCCGAGAAAAAAGGTTTTTCACCCATACCAGATTTTTGTGGGAGGAAATGAAGGGATTAGAGTGGGTCTCATAATGAGATGCAGCCAACATATCCGAAAATTCTTTCACCGAAAAGCTCACGCCTTTTCCCTTCCACACCAAACTATCTGGTCCCTCTGAGAGCATTTGTCTACCCAACAGATGTATAAGATTAGCGAACTCATCTAGTTCCCCAGTATTAAGGTGTCTGCGAAAGGAAAGGTCCCAAGAGTTGTCGTTAGAACAAAAACTGCTCACACTCCCATATTGATTGTTGTTAATGATAAACAACCTTAGAAACAGATCCTTCAAAGATTGGTTACTACACCAAACATCATGCCAGAAAGAGATGAGATCACCATTTCCACATTGGAGAGAGGTGTGAGGGTAGAAGCCACTTGCGCACCGGGAGATAGACTTCCACAAAGAGCAGCCGTAGGAGGTGTACTTAGTTCTCTTTTCCCAAACCCATCTATTGCGCCCATATTTGTCCATGATGAGAGATCTCCATAAGTTATCATCCTCTTCTGCAAATCGCCAAAGCCACTTAGAAAGTAATGCAATATTGAAAGTGAGCACCTGACGAATGCCTAAACCACCTTGGGATTTAGGGCAACAAATTTTCTCCCAGCCCACTAAATGCATCTTTCTAGAGTTATGAGAAGAACCCCAAAGGAAATCGCGCATGATCCGTTCCATCTTGGCAGCTATGGAATAGGGAACCTTGATAAGAGACAGAATGAAGACCAGGATAGAAGCTAATGTGGATTTGACAAGAGCTAGTCTGCCTGCTTTGGAGAGAAATTTGCGTTTCCAAGACGCTAGTTTCGATTCCATCCTTTCGATCGTCTCATCCCACACAACATTACTTTTGAAACTAGCCCCCAATGGCATGCCCAAGTACTTAACTGGAAGGTGACCTGCTGAACAACCCAATAAATCCGCCAACTGGTGCAAATGAGGGACATCTCCAATGGGCAACACCCTTGATTTGTGGAAGTTGATTTTCAGTCCTGAAATAACTTCGAACCAAAGCATTATTCTCTTAAGAGCAAGAACCTGAGAAGCGGAAGCATCACAAAAGAGGATAGTATCATCCGCATACTGGAGAATAGAGACAGGTGGACTACCCTCCGCGACAGAAAACCCTTTTACTAGGCCAGCATCAACCGCTTTAAGAATCATTTTGGTCAAACATTCTGCTGCTATAGTAAAAAGAAGAGGAGACAGATGATCGCCTTGTCGCAGGCCTTTCGAGCTATTGAAAAACCCGTGTAGTTGACCATTAATTTTCAGAGAGAAATTAGCTGTAGATCTGCAAGTGTGAAGCCAATGAATCCATTTGGAGTCAAACCCCATGCGAGTCATTACCAAATCCAAGTATCTCCAAGAAACATTGTCAAAGGCTTTGGAGAAATCTAATTTGATAACAAGCCCTGGAACACCCTGTTTTTTTCTAGAATCAATAATTTCATTGGCAATCAATGGGCTATCAACCACCTGTCTTCCACTGACTGCTGCACTTTGAAAAGGAGAAATGATTGAATGAAGAACTATTTTCAATCTGTTAGCCAACACCTTGGCAATGATCTTATAGGCCTCATTCAAAATACTGATAGGTCTAAAATCTTTTACCGTCCGCATTCCCGCGCATTTAGGAATGAGCGAGATGATAGTGGTGTTCAACCGCCAATCGAGAAAGTTTCTCGAGTTAAAATCTGCAATAAGTTTCAGAAAATCATTTTTGATTACCTCCCACATATTCAAATAGAACACCATTGAGAAATCATCAAGACCTGGAGAAACTTCAGATTTTAGATCTTCCATTGCCGCTCTAATTTCCATCTCCGAAAAGTTTTCTACCAAGGCAGTAGCCGTAGACTGAGAGATAGACTTGAAGGTAATCCCCGAGAAGAAAGGTCGCCACTCCTCCTTTTCATGGAACAACTTCTTGAAATGAGATATCAAGAGTGCTTTAATACTGACTTCATCCACTACCAACTCCTGACCCGTGCTGAGAGCTTCAATGGAGTTAAACAGTCTACGTCTGTTTGCCAATGTATTAAAGAATTTAGTCCCCTGATCCATATGACGAACTCAGTTGACTCCTGATCTGATTCTCCAAAACTCATCATCTCTCTTGGTTAATGTTGCCCACTCTTGTTGTAGTTGCACTCTACAAGACCTCTCCTCATCAGTCAAGTCCCTAATCTCTTCATCCGCATCAATGATAGCAATTAAAGCAGAGATATTTTGAATACATAAATTTGTCTTACCCCAAACTTTAGTCCGCCAGCTTTTGAGATTGCATCTGAGAGCCTTAAGCTTCCACCATAAACAGTAGCCAGGGTGGCCAGAGACTACTGAGTTGTTCCACCAAACTTTCATCTCCTCTGCCAGGGTAGGGTGATCAAACCAACCGTTATCAAAGGAAAAAAGGCGAGTACCACCAACAACAGACGAGTTCGCAAGCAAAATCGCGTGATGGTCAAAACCTGCTGCACCTTTGAGCCATTCGACTTTATCACCAAATTTGTCAATCCAATCCACCGAGGCTAGAAATCGATCAAGTCGACAAAGGATAGGGAGATCTCTCTGATTTGACCATGTGAATTTTCCCCCTTTTAGACTGAAATCAGCGAGTTCCACCTCATTAATGAATTGATTGAATTTCTGCATGCTCGTGGACCTCCTCCTGCATCCTTTTTTTTCATTCATATGACGGACAACATTGAAGTCACCGGCTAACACCCATGGAGATTGCACCCAACCAGCAATGTCATATAGTTCTTCCCAGAAGTGGTCTCTAAGTGAAGGATCACATGGACCATAAATGTTAGTCCCTGACCAAATTGAGTTATCCGAGATCATTTGGAATTGAATAGAAAGGGAAAAAACCCCTTTCAACATTTCCCTCATCTGCAAAAGATAAGTATTATTGTTAACAAAAAGAATCCACTTTTAGGTTTTATATGGGCACACTCCAATAAGAGTCCACCTATGATGTATATATTTTTTATTTTAGTATTGACTTATAGATTTTAGTGGAAATTTGTTGCTAAGTTATCAGTTTGGAGCAACAACGATTGTGATTTCATTTTTCGAAACAATTTTGGTTTCTTGATTTTAATATAAATTTCGTGAAATGTTTTGTTATATATAGAAAAAAAATGTACAAATTTTGATTTTACGTCAAACATATATAAATATGTTGATAAGTATGATACAAATAAATTAACCTATTAAATACAACAAGGGAACCCTAAATACTTCATTGTCCTATAAACGGAATTTGCTTCGTAATTTTTTGGGTTTTACACAAAAAATATCGAAATCTACGAAATATTTTGATCAAAAAAATGTAATTTTCTTGGTAACTTTTTGGGTTTCACACAAAAATGTCAAAATTTACGAAAAAATATGAAATATTCCAAATAACGAACATTTCTTTTAGGCACTTCACAATTCTTGGTCTGGAGTAGATTTTTTTTTTTTACTTTTGCCTCGAATAACTCCTATCAACAAACAATCCCTTAGTGCATATCCAAGATAAAAGCTAAAAATCATCATCAATTTTAACCAAAAGTTAATTTTAGGGGTTCTATATTTCTTCATCACTCTAATCACAATTTTTCATTTAAACTTTTTCATCATTATTTAAATATATATTCTTATAATTTTAGAAATTCTATTTTTAAATTTTAATGATTGGAGGAGAGAAGAAAGAAAAGTGACTTTTTTAAATATTCAGGGGACTTAACTGTAAATAATCCAAAATTAGTCTTAACTAGTCGATGACGTGGACTTAACGTTTCTATTAGAAAACAAGTGTTAGACTCAATTAGTTTTCAAAACAATGGTCAAACTATAATATATATAAACTAATAAGCGCTAAACTAAAAAAAAAAATCCTAATATTTATTAGAATTTGGAAAATGTAATAGATGCCCCCAAATATAGGGGGAATGAAGAGGCAAAATTAAAATATGGACTTAGATAAGGAATCCCTTAGAGCAAGATTTTTCCCACGTTAAGACTCCCAAAATAGCTTTTTGGTTAATTTAAGGGATTATTTGAAGATGCTCTTATAATTTTGTCACTCCATAACTAAAATCTTAAATCTGCCAATGGCTCGCACCCCTAGTTAGCTAAAAGAACCATTAAGAGCCAAATCCATGCCAGAGGAGCCTCAAGAACATAAGAAAATAGATAAAAATGAAGAACACAAGAAAAACATAAAAAAAAAAAAAAAAAAAAAAATGAGGAACAAAAGAAAAAGAAGAAAAACAGATGAAGAAGAAGAATAGACGAAGAAAATACGATGATAAATGTTCTTAAGGCTCCCTTAATATAGATATGATGTTAGAGGCCGGGCTCTTAGCAATTGTTGTGGCTAAAGCAACTTAATGTTATTAGAGTGAAAATGTAAAATGGAGGTGTAGGACTTGAAATGGTGTAGGGACAAGTATAGTCCACAAGTTTGTTTTTCTTTAAGAATCCTAGTCACGTTGTTGTTGTTGTTTTTTTTTTATTTTTTTTTTCAATTTCCACCGCTAAGTTTGTTTTTGCTTGACTCATCATATGCCTTTGGTGTGATGGGTAGGTTAAACTTTGGATGCTTTACTTAAGCATTGCCAAGTAAAATCAGGGTCTATTAGGTTGCCTATTTTTCTAAGGGAAATGTAACCTGTTTTCATTGTTATGTAGATTTTTATTGTTTGGTTGTTTATTTACTTACACAAAATTTATTATTCATCAGATTGTTTTCTCATTATTCATGGAAATCCAAATATGAGGGGAGTCCTCAGAATTCGATTCACGAAAATAGTTTCAATTTCCATGTCTAATTTTCGTGCAACCAAACATATCCTTAATATATATGATATGTGAAATCATATAATATGTTTAATTTACTCGATAGATTTGATTTTGTGTCTGTTTTAATAAAGTTGTAGGCAATTTCTTTAGTTTGTAATTTATATAAATTAAGATTGGTTCGTGATTTCGATTTTCTATTTTATCAAAACGACTTATTCTATTCAGTTGATGATTTCCACTCAAAACTAAATCGAATCAAACCGTGAACAACCCTGCAATGTGCACACTCTATTTTAGAGGTTGATAAAGTTTGAGATCCATAACAACACGGTTATCAATATAGAACTCTTTTTTTTTATCCCTCATCCCCTCCCACTCTAAATGTTATCGGTTAGGATCAACCCTGTGACCCAGAGATATCATCCGTCACTGCTCAACCACTGAGTCATCACACCTTTGACACTATAGAATCTGTAATTAAGGAAATCTATGACTCGAATTTGAAAAATTAAGTACACAATCAATTCGTTTTGAACTTGAGAGTATTATTTGTCTATTCTTTTCAGTTAGGCTGTTGCAATTATTTGCAGATAATCAATTCGTGACAACGATTTTCATTAGATTCGAGTTATTTATCAGCATTCACAATTTCACATTGGGCTTTTCTAAATGTTGAGGAAATGCGCGATGGAGAGGAGCTAGGGATGGGAGGCTACCTCATTCTCTTTCCAATCACGCGGAAATTGGTAATATGTCTTTTATATTGCTTTCAATAACTTCCATAGCAATTATAGGTTCATTTTTTGGTTGTAAAGTTGGGGTCATGGAAAATTTGGAAAATGTATCAAATCTAAAATTCATCCCGCAGCATCCCGTTTAAAAATAATTGGCCTCCTTTTTTGAAATGACGCCTCTTTCTCCATTTTTGAAACTTTCATTGCATTAAATAATTGGTTGCAAGTGTTAATCAAAGACAGTGAATTTATGAACATTAAAAACAGTTCAAAAAATAACCTTTCTTGGTGGAAATATCCAAAGTTTACCTACGTTAGTGTAGCACTTAAAAAAAAATTTCCTTAACCCATAAAAAATAATAAAAAAATTACTTAACCCATCCCACCCAATAACCGCATGTAAATATTGAATAAATAAAAACTCATAAATAAAAACTCATAAAGTGGTTTTTTTGGTTTTTAATGCTGATGTTAACCTGAGCCCATGACCAATCATTTAATTTTTATATAATATCATGTTATTCCATTTCCATGTATCTTATTAAAAAAAAATGTGGACTTAAAAAAATATAAATTCACAGAGTAGTTTTAAATATTTCAATAAAAGTCATTAGTCAAATTTATTAACATTTTAAATTATTTTTAATGACCAATATTGAAATTTAGAGAGTCAAGCCCCTAGTGGCAGAACAACGCTACAAGGGGCTTTATGTGCATGTGATTATATTCGATTGATGTATTATGAACATCTTAATACGAACTTGGGTATCCTCCGTATTGAAGCTGGCATATAAGAACTTAAAATAAAACGTTTGTGAGATTGTTTGTATCCAACATAGTATAAGATTTTAATGAGGCTTGGTTACTCATTCTCAACTTTTCTCAAATTATTAAGTGCTTTTCGGTCCCTCTCTTTAAACAACCAAACTTTTCTCAGATTATTTATTGTATCCAACTAAATTTTTCTGGAGTACCACTTCATCTCTGATCAACGTGTTTCAACAACTAAACTCACAATACTCTCGTATCATTGTTTTCTTATTCTTCAACCTTTTTCACAACTAAATTTTTCTTATTTGATTTGTAAAAGAAAAAGATCCACCACTTATTTATAGATCAAATTTAGGGTGTGTTTGGTTGTATGGAATTCTATATTATGAAAATTCATGAGAGGACCACTATATTTTAGGCTAAATTGATATATCACTTCACATTTATCATTTGACCACCATTTAATTTTGTGATCAATGGTGAGAATAGAAGTCCCATGAATATGGGAATTCCACTCCTTGGCCCCCCCAAGGCATGCGATTCTCATGTTCATGAAACTTTCATTCCCACCATTGATTATAAAATCAAATGGTGAATGTAAAGTAATATATCAATTTAACTTAAAATGTAGTGATCCCCTCATAGATTCTCGTAACATAGAATTCAATGCAACCAAACACACCCTTAATTGAAGAATGTATCACTATGATAATTAAAAGGTGGGGACGCTTCGATCCAAAGCATACTGGACCTATTATATTAATTCATGATTTGTTGTGTAGTTATTTCTTTTCAAACATGACATGGCTAGAGATGAAAGGAAATCCATATGCTCTGTAAAATGTTTGTAGGGTCTAATTGTTTTTGGATGCTAATCAACCTAGAAAGCACTAGCTGGTGTAGTTCATATGGGAATGATGTAACAGGTGAGTGGAGGAAATTAATTTCACTTGTAGAAAGCTGAAAAGACGAGGCAAGAGAATAGCACAGCTGTTAAGTTGAAAAAACATGTACAAATTTTGAAAGCACTGGTGTAGTTCACATGGGAATGATGTAAAACGTGGGTGGAGGAAATTAAATTCACTTGTAAAAAGTTGAAAAAGATGGGACAAGAGAACAACTCAGTTGTTAGTTCACATGGGCTGCTGGCACAAACAATGACTAGACTTGTAGCAGTAGTAGTACTGTAGTAGTCCACAAAGGTAAAACTTTTGATGCTTTACTTGAGCATTGCCAAGTAAAATCATACAACTTTGATTTTATATAGATTTTAGGCGTCTATAAATTAAGTTGAAAGTTGAAAGTTGTAGAAAAAGACGAGCCAAGAGAACAACACAGCTGTAATTCACATGGGATGTCTGCGACAAAACATTGACTTGACCTGTGGTAGTAGTACACAAGGTCAAACCATGGCGAGGAAATGCTCGAGGGGAGGGAAGTGGCGGAGTGAGAACCGTTCACCTCCCTCGAGATACTCCATTGGTTTGATTTTATATAAATTTTAAGCGACTGTAAATTAAGATTCAGTTCGCTTTTCCAAAAAAAAAAACACAAGAAAAAAAAGACAATGAATTTAACGAAGCTTAGTTTTTCATTCTAACTTTTCTCAGATTATTAAGTGCTTTTCGGTCTCTCTGTTTAAACAACCAAACTTTTCTCAGATTATTTATTATATTCAAGTAAATTTTTCTGCACCCCCTTCATCTCTAATCAAAGACTCACAATACTCTCGGTCATTTTTTTCTTGTTCTCCAACTTTTTTCTCTATCTGTCTTACTTGAATTTAGCGATGACTTTGTTTGATTTGTAAAAGAGAGAGATTCACCACCATATTTGTAGATCAAACTTAATTGAAGGATCGATGTATCACTATGATAATTATAAGGTGAGAACATTTTTTGACTGGACTATGGTGCAACAGACAAACATTGACTTAGACTTAGAAAGTTGAAAAAGACGGGGCAACAGACAAACATCGACTTAGACTTAGACTTAGACTTAGACTTAGAAAGTTAAAAAAGACGGGGTAACAAACAAACATCGACTTAGACTTAGACTTAGACTTAGACTTAGAAAGTTAAAAAAGACGAAAACGACTTATTCCATTTAGTTGATGATTTCCACTCAAAACAAAAAAAAAAAATGGATTCAGATGGCGCAGAACGAAAATTCTAAAGTGCACTGGGTGCTAACCCCCCACTGTTTATTGTGCATTGAGATTGGTGTAGCACTTATCTCGAGGCAAAATGGACGGTGGGGATTAGCACCAGGCTAACCCCCGGTGCTCTGTAGTGCTCGGTGCAGAAACAGAGAATTGTGTTCCCAAAAATTCTAAATGTTAAGGAAGTGGGCAAGGAAAACAGCGAGGGAGGGAGAGAGAGAGAGAGAATTGTGCCTTCACGCATCTTGAGGGAGATGAGGGTTGCACCCCCTCCCTCGCTCGTTTCCTCACCAATTAGACAAGCCCTTCATTAATTAATTTGTTGCAAGTCTTAATCAAGAACCCGTCTAAGTGTCGAGGAAACCAGCGAGGGGGAGAGAGCCGTCCATCTCTTCTGGGATGCGTGCTTGAATTTTCAATGCACGCATCTCGAGAGTTCAAACGCTCATCCCTGAGAGATGGATGACTCTCACCCCCCTCCCCCCCCCCCCCCCCTGCGGGGTGGTTCGCTGTTTTCCTCGCCATTTCCCTCGACAATTAGAATTTTTCCTTAATCAAAGACAATAAACTCGTGGCCAATAAAAACAGTTAAAAAAGAGTAAGTCTAGCCAACCTTGTTTGTTGGTTTCTTTTAAGTTTTTCTTAGTTTTTTTTACACATTTATCTTTCCTTTTTAGAACACAACCACAAACGTCACTTATAGAAAGGATAAAAGTGTAAAAAAAATAAATAAAAAATTCAAAAGAGGTCAGCAAACAAGACTAACTAGAATTGGTGGTTAAAAAAATAACATATATTTGTGGGAATATCCAAAGTCTACCCACGTTAATGTAACACATTTTTTTATAAATTCCTTAACCCCTCTTTTTGGGATTTGGTATTAATTACCATAAACATGTCATTGGCCGGATTCGAATCCATCATCATGTGGTACCATCATTCACACCCATCGTTCACACCACAACCAGTGAGGTAGTACACCATTGGTGAGCTTGAAAGTTTCACATTAGTAGGCGTTGAAATGCGAGGGTATTCTTATGTACTATAACCATTAAATTAAATTTAATACAATGGAAATCAGAGTCACGACTTAAAAAAGGAAAGCTTAATAAATAAACGTAAATGTAGAACACAAAGGCAAACCTAAGGGTGTGTTTGGTTGCACAGAATCTTATGCAATGAAAATTTATGACGGAACCCTTACATTTTAGCCTAATTTGAGGTATCACTTCACATCTATCACTTGATTTTGTGAACAATGGTGATAATGAAAGTTTTAATAACTTGAGAATCACATGCATTAGGGGATAATGTGATTCTCATGTTCATGAGACTTTTATTTTTATCATTAATCATAAAATCAAATTGTGAATATGGAGTGATACATCAATTTAGCTTCAAATATAGGTGTCTCTTTATAAATTCTCATAACATATGATTTCATGCAATCAAACACACCCTAAATAACATAAACCTTTGTTGGCTCTACGTTAGCATAAGGCCTCAAATGGTCGGCATTGAAGTCTGCAGAAGAAAGTCTCCCTCCTGACTCCTGAGGAACTTCTCCCAAAACGATTCCTTGTGTCATTCAAATCTACATTCCCATTGTCGAGCCCCCCAAAAACAAATTATTAATTAGTAATAAGCTAAAACAATTGAAAACCAACGTCCTTGAGAAAGGAATCAATTATTATTACCATCAACTGTTCTATATTTACAAGATGTTGGAGGTGAAAATTAAGAAGATTGTTAAGATTTATGTATGGATACAATAGCAGGGGTGGGCAATGTCGGTTCGGTTCGTTTTTGAGCACCGATGAATTCGATTGAATCGAATTTTGGATCGGTTCGGTTCGGTTGGGCTGAAATTTCAAGCTCAAGCATTTGAAAGACTTTCATTAAAACATGTCCAATTTTTTTACAGGGCCAATTTTTTTACAGACCCAATTTTTAGCCCAAAATTGAAAACTTTGAGAGAATGGGGGTGATTCAGTGCAACAGGGTGTATTGTAGTGCATTTGTTGCACTAATCAGGTATTGACACTTACCTGTTATTTAGTTATTTATATATATCTAATTAATCAGTCGGTTCGGTTATAAATCGGTCGGTTCAAAATCGTAAACCGATTTTGAACCGTTTATAATCGGTTCGGTTCCGAATTTGAAAACCAGTTTGATCGGTTAACCGAATTTAAATCGGCTTTTGCCCACCCCTATACAATAGATTGTTCTATATTTACTTTAATGTTTTGGAATTAGTTAAAAAAGGAAACCCAAATATATACTTTGATACGGTATGACAATATAACACATATATATGGTGCACATGAAGCCCAACAGACTTTCATTATAAATGTTTTATGGTTATTTTTCTCGATCACTGTAGATACAATGTTGTAATGCTAATTGGTGGAAAGCTCATTATCATATGTTCTATGCTTTATTTGAGTAGGTATCCTAAAAAGAAGCTCAATTTTTACTCTTTCTGATGTCGATGAAGAAGAGGAGTGTTACTTAGTTCCAAAGATGGGAATGTGGAGGAAACTATTTCAGGCGGTGATCTGGTCTCGCTGTTGATTTTTTGATGATGCCCAGGCAGATAATTATGAGGAATTGCATGAATCAGAAATAACGTTTTAAAGTTTCAGCTCAATCCGACCAATTATCATCACATAATCACATTAGAAAATACAACAACAAAAATTATACAATAATTCTAGCTGGCCTGGGAGGTGCGCCTGGGTGGCTGCCTGGACACTCCCTGGCACGCGCTCGGGACCCTCCCAGGCACGTGCATGATGAAGGCAGGATTTCTATTGCCAAAATTTTTCCCCAAAATTTCGAACCCTAACTCTTTCAAAACCAAAATTGAAACCGAAATTGGGGAAAATTTTTGAAGAATCGACAGAGCTTTCAACATTTTGAGAGAGAAGAAGAATGGATCGAGAGAGAGAAAAAAAAATTGAAATCAGAAATTTTGGTTTTTCACCTTCATTTTGGCTCCAAACAGACTCCAGACCTCTCCTCCTCCTCAATGCTCAGATCTCCATCGCACAACAAAAACTCCCTCCCCACCCTCTCCCCATCGTCGACTCCACCGAATCAAGAAAAGAGAAGAAGCTCCCTTGCCCATTCCCTTGAAGAAGAAGTCCCCATTCGAAAAGTTTCTTGTCGATTTCTCAACACTACAAAGGGAAGTCCCTCTATGATTTCTTGTTGATTCCTTTTCGTGGGTTTCTAGATCTAGGGTTTCTACTGACTTTTTGTGTTGATTTCAAAGGGTGGGGTTCTAGATCTAGATCTAGGGTTTCAGTGTAAAGGTTGGCGTAAAACTAAATAGTATGGTGAGTGATTTGTTGCTTATCAACAATAATTGTGCCTTGCACCTTGAGAGAGTGAATAGAATTGAAAATTCTTTTGAAGTTTGCCACTTTTTGAAACAGTTTGGAGCATGAATCCCCAAACTTGCCCCATTTTGCACCTGATTTCTTCTTCCATTCCATTGAGTGTGTTCTCTGTTCAGTATCTTGTTGAGAAATTAGAGAAAGTGGTAAGAGAAATTAGCTGCCATTGCTCACAAAATCTTTGACATTTGAGCTTTGGTATAAGAAAATTCACATCCGTAAATAGCCTGAAGAAAGTGACACAATATTGCTTCTTTCAGTCACTTGTTAGGATTGTATTTTTGTTGATTTTAAACAGGGTGCTAGCATTTCTGCAATGATTTCATACGCTATAAATTCATCGGTTTTCTTGTTTTGCTGAAATGTTTGATCGGTTTTGAAGTTAACCCATTTTCTTGTTTGGTGTTTATTGGTGTTTTTGTTAACCAATTTTCTTGTTTGTTTTGCTGAAATGTTTATGTCTGTGTGCTTAATCCCAAAGTGAAGTTCTTGATTTCATGGTTTTAAGCTATGCTAGGTATTTTAAGTTGGTAGACAATTTCGTGAATTTCTGTGGATATTGCCACTAGTCTGGAAGCAGTGTGTTCGCATGTATCAAATGCTTGCAAGACCAGGTAAATATTTTCTTGTGGTTTGTAAGTAATCATGCCAATCTTGTCCTCACAAAACACATCAAGATTTAGGATACAAAATAATCCCTACTTAACCCATAAAAAAGGAAAAGAAAAAAGTTAAAGAAATTAATTCTGTTTTCTGTCATGAAATGTTCATGTATATACTATATAGCACACAACATTGTGCTTGATTTAGCTAAAAAAATTTATTTTTTTACTGTCATGTGATCAGTGGAAAAATGCCTTTCGACATGGTGCTTATTGATAAAGATGGATGGAACAAGGAAAAATCTCCCGCTCTCCATTGTATACTCAAAGAGCTCCGTCTAAGTGGTAATGAAAAACTCTCTAAAACCCACCTAAAGGTATTCCTATTGGCTACTTCAAGTTCAACTGAGACTGCCGAGTTTAGCAAGGCTGCTTTAGCAAAGCTTCGGCCTCCCCATAACTTTGATGCCTGCTTCATGGATCTCCAAATGCTAGAGATGGATGGGTAAGTGAAGCTATATGCTTTTTCATTTTGTTTTCAATATTTCAGTTTTTGCTCTACTAATTCCTTCCCCCTCCCCTCCACACAATGTCTATCATTTAAGTTTAATAGAACCACATGGAAAGAATGCAGTTTTTGGCTCTTATTTACCGAGATCACTTGTTCTGAATAGTTCATTATAATTTGATTTCTCTAGTTTTGCAATTGTGTGTTATTATGCTTGCAATTAACTTCCACAATTTCTTCAGGTTTGAAGCTACACGACAGGTTCGTTGCATAGAAAATGATATTAATAAGCAACAGGTCCGTTGCATAGAAAATGATATTAATAAGCAGACTGAAACAAGCGAAGCATGTAGTGAGAATTTGAGATATGTAAAACACTGGCACACTCCAATACTAGCCATGACAGCTGATGTGATCCAGGCGACGCACGAGAAGTGCATGAAATGTGGAATGGATGGTTATGTGTCAAAGCCGTTCGAAGAGGAACAATTTTACAATGCAGTGATGCATTTCTTTGAGTCTGAACAATCGAGTCCGTCACACGAGACGTGATTGAAGATGTTATGTTAGTGTTTGAGCCAAGTAGTGGGAAGTTTGTTATGGGTGTAAATGGGAAAACGACCCGGGTGTCTCAAGACCAGCAGATCTCTCTGCGCTCAGAGACAGCATGATCGCCCGTATTGATCATATTAGTGTCGGCTTGTATCTGGCTTGTATCCAGATGTACTTGTCTGTCTGAGAGTGAAGTGAAAGCTAGCAGTTCCATCCTTGTATTATCAGTCTGTAAGGTGTGAATAAATTAAGGTCCAGTTTTGTCGAACTATCGATATCTGTAATATAATTTTTGGCGTGAATAAATATATCTCTAAGTTCATATTCACCTATTGCTTTCTTTTATGTTTTTCCATATCCGTGCTATTTATCTAAGTTCATAATTTCTCTTGTTTCAATTGTGAATTTTCTGTCAGAGAATTTCTCTTGTTTCAATTGTGAATTTTCTGTCAGATAGATGCTCGACAATTTGATGAACGTAGTGAAAATTTGTTGTTACATTCTGTTTAATTTGCTGATAATTTTCTGTCAGATAGTTTTCTCAAATTGATGTTGCTGAAAAAATGTTGCTGAATTTTAGATACAATACAATCATTTTTCCTTGTTACAAACATATTCTTTCAATACAATACAATCATTTTCCTGACATTGCAAATGTAAAGTAAAGAAACTCTCAAGCTGTTTAAACAGGTTCTAAAACAGTTTCTAAAACAAATAGTATTACAATACAGTTTCCTGACAATACAATACAATCATATTCACAAATTGAAATGTGAATCAGTTTCTAAAACAGATAGTAATGATGTTCCTTCCTGTTTAAACAGGATCCTGCCATGTTAATTTTGGCTCCCTGCTTTGCAAGCATCTCATCAAGCTGCAGAAGTTGGAAGCATACAAATTGCTTCATTTCTTCATTGCCTCTCTAGTAATGGTTGCATATCCCTTCTTACATGCAGGCTTGCTTCATTTCTTCATTGCCTCTCTAGTAATGGTTGCATGTCCCTGCAGTGCATAAAAAAGAAAACATCATCATGGAGTAAAAATGTCTTGTATGGTGCTATAAACTACATAGCCTCGCAGTGAATACTATTTGCTTCCAGTATTTCAGTATGAATCAATGAACTTATATTACTAAAAAACAACTACATCTACTTAACACTCGATGGAGGCATATGAATTTATAGATTTCTGCCACCTTAATATGATTAAGCTTATAAATGATGCTAACGATCTTCCAAAGAACAATTAAACATGAACAACCTCCATTAGTACGAGTTTAAGAACTATTTGCAGTACTAAAGGGATCGAGTTTCATGTGCAACTCTAGACTAATAAACCATTCTGGATCCATGAAAGTCAATTCTGGGCATTCGAACAGTCTGTGTCTCTCTTCAGTGAGCTCAGCTGCAACCTGAACCAGTGATAATATTCTGAAACAGCATACTGGTTACACTAGATACCAAATATGAATCATAGTGCTGGCCCTTGATGTAATAAAAGTTTGCCAATCTCTGAATGCACTTGAATGCCATTTTCTTATAGAAATAGATGGCAGGTTTATTGTAAGCAATAACATGCAAATAAACTGCTCGGCAGGAAGGAAGAGTTGATACATATTTGATGACCTCTCAAATAAGTTGAGAGGCTGCAAATGCAAACAAATATTTTTGGAATCATTAAGATGTATAAACAAAAGAAACTGGGGAGGGAGGGAGGATAAAAATGCATACCTATTCCAAGATTTTTGTAAAATTCTATCACCCCCAGTGTCAGTATATAAATTAGAGTTTGATCTGCCGTCTAAGATAGCATATCTCCTATCTGTCAGGGCAATGGCTTGTAACTTTGCACACATAATGTAATGGTAAATTTATGCTTTTGTCAAATTAAATATTCAAACCTCGCTTTCTTTTGCTACAACAATACGTGCAGTGACAAATCCAATAAGTTCATCGCTTTGCCCATCAATTCTACTACGATCAACTGCCCCCAAGACACAATGTCACGACCATTGATTACATTGAAGAAGAACTCAGGCTCATACCTGTTACATCATTCTATTAATGGGGCCATGGCATGAGGGAAAAAAAACAAAGCGTGCAGGTTAATATAGAGAGTAAAGTTTTTACCTGATAGGAAATAGACCACTATGAATCTGCACAATCCATTATACAGTATAATGCTATTGAGCTTAGATACATGAAAATCACTATCTTATTAAGAGATTAAGATACGTGAAAGACAACGGTTTAGTTACTTATTATGAGCAAGAGTTATACAAATTAAAATACAGTACTAGCACTTGTCTACATAAGGTGTGTATCTAAATGAAAAAGAGCTCTTACTTCCAAATAGGGCCTTGATAGTTCATACTAAGGTCATATTTGGCATACTTTTTCTGATGAATTTATAGCGTATGAAATCATTGCAGAAATGCTAGCACCCTGTTTAAAATCAACAAAAATACAATCCTAACAAGTGACTGAAAGAAGCAATATTGTGTCACTTTCTTCAGGCTATTTACGGATGTGAATTTTCTTATACCAAAGCTCAAATGTCAAAGATTTTGTAAGCAATAACAGCTAATTTCTCTTACCACTTTCTCTAATTTCTCAACAAGATACTGAACAGAGAACACACTCAATGGAATGGAAGAAGAAATCAGGTGCAAAATGGGGCAAGTTTGGGGATTCATGCTCCAAATAATTTCAAAAAGTGGCAAACTTCAGAAAAATTTTCAACTCTATTCACTCTCTCAAGGTGCAAGGCACAATTATTGTTGATAAGCAACAAATCACTCACCATACTATTCAGTTTTACGCCAACCTCTACACTGAAACCCTAGATCTAGATCTAGAACCCCACCCTTTGAAATCAACACAAAAAGTCAGTAGAAACCCTAGATCTAAAAACCCACAAAGAGGAATCAACAAGAAATCATAGAGGGACTTACCTTTGTAGTGTTGAGAAATCGACAAGAAACTTTTCGAATGGGGATTTCTTCTTCAAGGGAATGGGCGAGGGAGCTTCTTCTCTTTTCTTGATTCGGTGGAGTCGACGATGGGGAGAGGGTGGGGAGGGAGTTTCTGTTGTGCGATGGAGATCTGAGCATTGAGGAGGAGGAGAGGTCTGGAGTCTGTTTGGAGCCAAAATGAAGGTGAAAAACCAAAATTTCTGATTTCAATTTTTTTTTCTCTCTCTCGATCCATTCTTCTTCTCTCTCAAAATGTTGAAAGCTCTGTCGATTCTTCAAAAATTTTCCCCAATTTCGGTTTCAATTTTGGTTTTGAAAGAGTTAGGGTTCGAAATTTTGGTGAAAAATTTTGGCAATAGAAATCCGACCTTCATCATGCACATGCCTGGGAGGGTCCCGAGCGCGTGCCAGGGAGTGTCCAGGCAGCCACCCAGGCGCACCTCCCAAGCCAGCTAGAATTATTGAAAATTATAACGAGCTTTGCTACAGAGCGAGGGAGGGAGCGAGGGAAAGGGGGCGAGGGATGGGTGGTAACCATCCATCCGCCTCGAGATGAGTGTATCAAATTTGAGATATGCAATGATGCTCATCACGAGACAGATGGGTGGCTTCCACCCATCCCTCGCTCCCTCCCTCGTTCCCTCCCTCGACCCCTAGAATTTTCCAATTATAACTCAACAATTGTAGTTAAAGGTATTTATTTATCATCATTATTATTATTGTTTTCCTTTTGGTGCTAATGATACAAATTCGTGACACATATTAAAACCTCTTATTGGTGGTCTCGATAAATTTGGTGGTTTGTGATATATTTTGGATCCTCAAACTAAGGTCATCATCATCTTCAACTTCAAGTTTTTTTTGTTTAACCCAAGTACAAATAGCATAATCAATTCATTGATGCTTTCAAATTCTCTAATTTCAATTCTCAAAGATAATTAAAACCACCTATATTTCCTTTCTACTAATCCATAAAATCTTTCTCATTACATCACAAGTCATCTGTCTTCTCTCACAACCCAACCCAATCTAGCCCAAAATTCCATCTGCGCGCACAAATATTTCTTGGAAGACCCCAACTTTTTACACCACCACTTTTTTTTTACTTGCTCAATGACACCACTAATAAAAGAGTGTCCAAATCTCAAACAGAGAGAGAGACCTCGCCTGAGAAGAGACCTCGCCCTGGCCTCGACGGATCTGCTCACCTCGATCTCGCGACCTTGGAGGCAGCGTCCGGTCGATCTCGCAGGCCTTAAAGCCGTTCGATCTCGCGGTGAAGCCGCTCTGATATAGCCGAACGATCTCCGGGCAGAGACGGCTGGGAGAGCCGGTCGATCTCGCTGTCGTGAAGCCGATCGTTCCCGCGGCCTTGAAGCGTCCAAGCGGCGGCTGTTGGTTCCCAACCCTAGCAGATCTAGGTGGCGGCGGCAGGGGACTCTGTTCGATCTCTTCCTTCTCTCGATCTTAAGCTTGATTTATTATGTTGGTCTTGTGTGTTTCTTTGATCCTTCTCCAGTAAAATATTGAGCAAGGCCTCTGATCATTATAAGCACCAAGTCAGAAGAGTCATCTCTCGTTGCTTCACAGGAAAGTGCTTTGCAACTTGGAGCTTGGTTTGTTTGTAGAGGTTTTCGTATTTTCGTATTTTGGATGCAGGGCTAATGGCTGCGATGTCGGCGCCGCCGGCCACCATCCCTCCTTCCACGGCGGGAGGACCTGGTTACGGGGGAACGGGTAAACCCTCTTTCGCTCAGATTTTGGGTAAAATCTTGGTGGACGAAGTTGCGGATGATCAGGTAGAAGGAACTCGGTTCCGCAAAGAGGGAGCGCCAGCAATTGGACTGACGGCCACAGATGAAGTACGTGGCGAAGCTTTCATGGAAAAACATGTGATTGTTCTGAAGTTCTCTAGCTATCGACCAACACTGGACGATATCCGAGATTCGATCCACAGAACTTGGGGAATCCTAGGAGAACTTTCGCTTGGTTTACTGAATCAGCGGCACGTGTTAGTTCGTCTTCAATCCGAGGTGGAAGCCAAGAAAGTTTTATCGAGAGACTCCTTTTTTATTTGAGGAGTTCGGTTCAAAGCTTTCCGTTGGCATGATGGTTTCAGTTTGAAGGAGGACCCGATATCGGTGCCATTGTGGGTAGAGCTTCCTAACTTGCCTTTGCATTTATTTCATCCCCCTATTTTGAAAGCAATTGTGAATTCTTTTGGTGGCTTCTTGCGGATGGATGATCATACTCGATGCCTATCGCGCCCGGGTTTTGCCCGTGTTTGCGTGGAGATGACTTTGGCGGAGAAATTACCAACTAGAGTTTGGATTGACAGGGCTAATAATAGGGGTTTCTGGCAGAAGATAGAATACCCAGGCTTCAAATATTGTGATTTTTGCTCCTTGATAGGACATCAGGAGGACTCTTGTAGAAAAAAGTTGGGCCTAACGGGTGGTGGGCGTGTTTCTGACCTAGGTACAGCGGCGAAGGCGGTCAAACCTACAGTCGAAACCACTACTGTCACGCAACTCTACATACCAATTACCAAAAAAGAACAATTACCCATCCGCGAAGTGGGTACGAGTGGTGTAAAAAATGACAAGGGTGCGGAGATTACCGAGGAAATTGGGGATCAGAGGCCAGTGGCCATTACTCCGGCAACGGTGGTGTTGTCCAACAAATTTGAATCACTTTTAGAGAATATCGATGAAGATGATGGTGCTCAAGAGGATCAGCAGCTAGTGGGCAAGACAATGGCTCATGACAGCGCCGCGGTTGTACCAGAATCTACGGAGGATTGCCTCTTGGAGGCAGGGTATACAATTTCGGAGATTGAGAATGTCATTGGTCCACACGCACAGTCGTTGCTACAGGAGGATGCAGTCGACTCGGGGAACACCGACAATAGCCTTTCTAAGAATATCCTTGTGGCAGTGTCGCGAGACGAGGCCAACGCTACAGTGATGCATGCTGATCTAGGGAGGCCGAGCGATGCAATCTTCACAGCGGGGGCGTTGAGCCGGTCCGCTATTCCGCCAGAACCGGTCTCGCAGCAGCCAGTGCTCTACCCTTCACGAGGGGCCGTGACTTCTCCCCAGCCAGCGATCTGCCTCAAGCCAGAGGCCACGGCCTCGCCCAAGCCAGCGCCCTGCACCAAGGCAGTGGACGTGGCCTGCGATAATGCCACGCCATGCACCACACCAGAGAGCAGAATCTCGCCTCAGCCAGCGCCCTGCACCAAGGCAGCGGAAGTGGCCTCGCCCCAGCATGCGCCCTGCACCAAGACAGGGGTCGTGGTTTCGCCTCAGCCAGCGCCTTGCAATTTCGGTGCTACTAGCACAGAGCTAGGGGACGCTACACAGGGTCAGCAAGTGCAGGAATTCTCGGATGATGATTTGCAGTCTCTGCTCAAGTTAAAGAGACATTTTGACAAATATGCTATCAAAACTTCACCGGATTATAAAAGAATCGGAGACACCTTGACTCAGGCTTTATCTTCGTTCAGAGCAAATAGGCAACTTCGACCGCCGATATTTGACCTCAGTACACTCGAGATTCCTAGTGAGGACAGTGATGACGTCAACTCAGAAGCTGAGCCTGATCCACAGGTAGCGAACATTGAATTGGATTTAGGGGCTTTGTCAGACGAAAAGATGAATAAGAGGCGCCACACCAAAGATCAGTCTTTGTCCCCGAAAATCCAATAGAACTAGGACAGAAAATAGAAGGTACATAGACTGATTGTCTAGGCTTGTATTGGTGCATCTTATCTTTTGTGAGGTTTGTTTCGGCTTTTTTGGTTCACCCTATTGGGTCAGTCATGTAGCCTTCGGGCGTGGATTTTTATTTGAATAAAATGGGTAAACATCCCAAATTAAAAAAAAAAAAAAAGAGTGTCCAAAACATGTTTGTCACAGGTAAAACAAATTTCGATCGAATTAGGGTTGCCAAAACAACCCTTCTCCTCGCACTCGCAGGGTCTTTTTCTCCCTCTCAAGCTCCCGTAATGATGCCCATCACCAGCTTCTCTAGTCCTTTCGCAACTCCATTGACTTTTCTCTCTTTTCTAGCTAGTTCCTCAACTTTGTTTGAAAAAAGCTTGTTGGAAATTATTTTTTACATGAAAATGGATGAGTTTAGTGAAGCTAATGATAATAGACTTAAAGATGATAGTGGTGGACGTAAGTGTATTTATTGTAGACATGAGGGTGTGCCTTATGCTCATATCATATGAGGAAATGAAGAAAATGAACAATTTAAAGAGGAATAACAACCCACCCACCTGAGGTAACACTCTCAACTTGAGATGAACATGCATGGGCATTTTTTTATTGTTGTGATTATTGTAATATCATGTTTAATTCTCTCTTTCATTTATATTTTGTGGTATGAAGTAAAAAAAAAAAAAAAAAAAAAAAAATTGAATCTTAGTCTATAATGGATTACTGCGCCAATACATGATTATCTTAGTATTTTGGGTCTTATAGTCCGCAGTCTAGGGGTAGTATAATGTTTTGTTTATTCTTTTTCTTGTAAGGTGCTTTATTTTATTTTACATTTTTTTTTCAACAGGCCTTATTGTAAGTTGTTAGAAAACAAGACTTCTTCCTTCGCAAAGCTTGTTGCTGAATATACTGTAAGATCAAAGCCCTTTGTTTGGCTGAGGTGCATGCCATGATGATGCCGATAATTTATGACAGTGCAATGGATGTTTGCGAGTATATTGATGTTAATGTATGTCAATGCTATGAACCATACCTGTAGAAATAGAATAAACAATAATCCAAATTGCACAATACGGCCTAACGTGTAAAAAATTATAAGTTAATTTTATAATGATTAACTTACAATCCTAGATTCCTAGCTTAGCTATCACAACCATGTTAGAGCCTAACGTGTAAAAAGATAGTGAGTTTATTCCATATTACAATCCAAATTGCAGAAGTTACAGGTGACAAGATTCAAATCATGTTCAAATCATTCATTTCTCTTAATTATTTCATATGGCGTCTTTTTTCTTTTTCTTATTCTTCATCTTCATTTCTCCTTATATTCAAATCATCTTCATCCCAAAATGTTACTGCAACAATGGCGAAATCCCACTCAACAATTTCCCTTAATTCCTCACTTCTTATCTGACTAACCCTTTTCTTCATTACTATGGAACTCACCCAATCTTCACCACTCTGCAACACCAACTCCATCAAGCCCACCACCCCATTTATCGCCTTCCTCGAACGACTTCAAGAGACCGCGCTGAACACTTATGGGAATGTCAGCTTTGATCCCAAGCAATACGTGGACGTCTCTTTGAAGTCAATTTGTCTAAAGTGGAAGAGGCCTTTAATGAGTTGCATAAATCCAAAAATGGATCAGTTTCGGTTCATGATCTCAATGGGTTCATTGATATGTTGTTGAATGATGCAGGGAGTGATTTGGTGTACCATAACCCTGTTGATTTTGTGGTTGAACCAATTGGGTTTTTGCCCAAAGTGGAGAATTCCAAAGTTCGGGATTGGGCATTGGAGGTGCACTCATTGTGGAAGAATTCGAGTAAAAAAGTAGGCAATGATGTCTTCAAAAATCCTGAATTGCATACTCTGCTGCGTTTGCCAAGGCCAGTCATGATTCCAGGTTCCATGTTTAGAGAGGTTTATTATTGGGATTCGTATTGGGTAATCAGGTCAGTTGTTTCTGATTTCATTCTATTTCTGCAAAACTTTAATCGTAGGAATTTTAAAACTTCACACCCTTGGTTAATCAAAAAATTTCAATGACTTTATCAAAATAGGAATCATTGAAAGCTACAAATTTTGAAAATGTTTATTGGTGTATATTGGATTCATATCCCCATCAGTTAAATATGGAAACAATATGTGCCATGAAATACACCCTGAGTGTATATGGTTTTTGAGTTAAACAACCCTACGTATTAGTAACTTGTGACATATTTCAAGCATGATCTCTTCAATGAGTTTTGGATTTTCAAAATTTGGAAATAAAGTGTACTAACATTGCATAATCTCATTTAATAGTTTGAAAGATGCTGATCTCAATATCAATTAAGCTAGATCAAAGTTAAACTCTTTCTTTATGTTCATTTGTGATCTCAGCTTGTACCAACCCCGTGACATTTTATATTTCTATTTCTAGTTTTGTACTTATGTTTCTTGTCCGGCAGAGGATTGCTAGCAAGCAAAATGTACTAGACCGCAAAGTCTATTGTATATAACCTTGTATCACTAATTAATGAATATGGTTATGTACTAAATGGTGCAAGGATATATTACAGTAACCGAAGGTAATATGCTTTCTTCTCAAATCATTTCATCTTACTCGATTGCTCTATCTTCTGATTCATTTGTAACTTTTAGTTTGTAATCAATGATGGTCTTGTGATTATGGTAAAAAGAGCCATGCCAGGGACTGCTCCATTTTTTGTGATGTCTCAAATGGACTTAACAAAGTTCTTTCTGATAGCTTTGTCATGCATGTTGCAGTTGAAACACATCCAATCTGATAGTTTTCTCCTTTCTATAATTACGAAGGGCTTTTTCTTAAGTGCACCGGTAAAGTGTCTGGTAGCATCAGGCAAGATACCAGTGCACTGAGACCAGTGCACCGTAGTATTACTCATTACGAAGATACCTCTAGGAACCGTTTATCTTCTGATATTTCTATAGTGTTTAATATTTCGAGCTGTGTCTATTATTACTTATTTATTTATTTATTTATTTACTTAGTTGTCAAAATCTCTATCATGGATATGGAATACATTGTTCACATGCATAACAATGTGTGTGTATTATTCAAGCTGGGCTTATGATCTCCGTCATCAGTCCTGAGTTTTTTCTTATGTGCATAACATTAGTGTATTGCCCATGTCGTTAGCATGATACAAGGTGGGTCATGGCAATAGGTCAAACTCGGTTGAAATTTTAAACAATTAGAAAGAAAAAAAGAACTAATTTTAAAATCGCTATAATTAATCCTCCCCAAAATTTGATTTTCCAAAATATGGAGTTCATGGTTTTTGCTTGAATGTGTCTTAATATTGAAAACACTTACGACGTGAAATGCATTAGATTAGAATTATTTTTTTGAAAAAAATGCATTTGGCGTGAAATGCATATTTAAAACTTTAAGCGTTTGTATTAATGTAATGATTGATTTTAAAACTTTCAAGTTTTTGTATTAGTGATTGGTTTCATTGGAAAGATCTTCATAAATGAATTTCAATTTTACTAAAATTTGAAAGTAGATAATTATGATGATTTTCATTTAAATGACATAAATTTTCTCTCTCCGCCACATATGCATTCCACAAACTTTTTTAACGTTCATTTCCTTTGCCCTTTTACGTGTAACCTGTTTACAAACATGTCATTGTTGATAATGAATCTCCACCATCAACATCTTTCGCAATTTTAAATCCTAACCGTCATTTATCGGCAACCCCAAACACCGTTGTGATTTATAATATAGACTAGGGTATTTTCCTTGCCTTCAGTACTCAAATTGTGAACATAAATTTCAGTCAAACACCTTCCCTTCCACTCCACCATCCTTTTATGTGATCCGTTAGATCTTTATATTTGAGTAAATCTTTGTCGTCTTTGTCATGGGAGGACCATCTCACACATTTGCAAATTGTCCTAAAAATCCTATCCACTCACAGTCTGTTTGCAAAAGAGTCAAAATGTCAATTCGGTGTTTTACAAGTGGAGTACTTGGGTCAATAATTTCGGAGCAAGGGGTGTCGGTTGATCCAACCAAAATACAAGCTGTCATTGAATGGTCTACACCGACAACGGCAAAAAAAGTCTATGGGTTCCTTTTTTAGCAGGCTATTATAAGAAGTTCATTCGAAATTTTGGATGTATAACAGCTCCTTTGACTTGACTCTTGACGAAGGATGACTTCCAATGGAATGACGCACCAGAGATGCCATTCAAACAATTGAAAGAGGAATTGACTTCATCGCCAGTTTTGCGCTTTCTCGATTTTTCTCAACTATTCGTGATTGAATGTGATGCTAGCGGAATTGCAATCGGGGCTATCCTTACCCAGCAAAATCAACCGGTGGCCTATTTTTGCGAAACATCGAAAGGTTCGGCCTTAGCATTGTCTACCTACGAGAAGAAGATGTTAGCGAAACATCATATTTGCTTGGGAAACAATTTACAGTCTGCACTAACCAAAAAAGTCTTAAGTACCTATAGGAGTAGTGATTACTACACCAGCACAAACACGATAGCTACCAAAGATACTTGATTACGATTACGAAATTGAGTACAAAAAAGGGTCTGAAAAGTGAAAACCAAGGTGCGGATTCTTTGTCACATGTAGTTGAATTTAAATTTTTATCAATTTCTATACCACATGCAGATTGGTGGCCACTGCTCCAAAAGGAGGTCTAACAGGACTCATTTCATGGAGAATTGATAAAGTAATGTTCCTCCCAAACAGATCACAAGCTGCTCCAATGAGATGGTGTGTGGTTCAAAAAAGACAGTTTATTTGAACCCCAACTCCACCTTGATTCCAAAGATAATTGTCGACTGCCATTCATCACCAATTGGTGGACATTTCGGGTTTCATAAAACCATTTTCCGTATCAAGCACAATTTCTTTGGTCTAATATGCTCTAGGCCGTGAAGGATTTTTTGCAACAATGTGACATTTGTCAGTGGTTCAAGACGGATTGTATGAAACCAACGGGTTTGCTTCAGCCACTGCCAATTCCTACTCAAATATGGACCGATGTTTCGATGGACTTTATCGAGGGGTTACAATCGTCTAGTGGATATAATCTCATTATGGTAATTATCGATAGATTGACGAAATATGCTTACTTCATAGTCTTGAAATACCTGTTTACAACCGTGACTGTCGCCAAGGCATTTATCGCCAATGTGGTTCGCCTACAAGGCATTCTGACATCAATTGTTAATGACCGCGACAAGGTGTTTATCAGCTCCTTTTGGCGACGTTATTCTAGCTGCAGGGAACCAAGTTGTGTATAAGCTCGAGTTACCACCCCAATCTGATTGTCAAACCGAAGTTGTCAATCGAACTTTGGATTAGTATATACGATGTTTTGCCTGTGACCAGCCGCGAAAATGGCTCGAATGGATTCCTTGGCACATCTACTCACTCCTCCACCAAAATGACACCCTTTGAAGTTGTTTAGACATTCCACCTCCAAGTCTACTAGCTTATGTACCGGGCACTTCTCACGTCCAAGTGCTAGATGAGTATATGCGTGACCAAGATGCCATTCTATGTGTGCTCCGACACAACCTCCTGCTGGCTCAACATCAGATGAAATGTCAAGCAGACCAACATCGGTGCGAGGTCTCATTCGTTGTGGGAGATTGTGTATTTGAAACTATAGCCTTATCGACAGACTTCTGTGGCATTTCGAGACTCCATGAAACTCGCCTCACGTTTCTTTGGTCCATACCAAATCACTGAGAAAGTAGGTCTGGTGGCTTATAAATTGGCTTTGCCTCCTGGCTCTTCATAATGTGTTTCATGTCAGTTTGTTACGAAAGCATTTGGGACTAGTGCTCACTCTGACTTCGACCCAACTTCCTCATCTCGGATACTTCGACCATCCTTCCACAACCCAAATCGTCGTGTAATCCAAAAGGGTAAATACCATCCAAAGTCCAAAATCTTGGTAAAAAGGGTAGGTGCATCAATAGAAGACGCAACCTGGGAAAACGAGTGGCGCTTTACCAAGTCATATCCTAATTTCATCCTTGTGGGCAAGGATCCTTGTTAGGAGATTACTTAGGTGATTTATTCCTTTATTATTTCCTTTATTCTAGGATAGCTATATATGGGTACTTGCTTTGTTATAAGAAACTACTTCCTCAAGAAGTTTACTATTTCCTAAACTATTGTTAGGTATTATGGGAAATTAGGAAAGCTACTTGTATAAATATCTTTCATTGGTTTATGAGAATAGAGAAAACAATTACCCTAAATCTATCATGGTATCAGAGCCTCCGCCATCTCTGTAATTGTTCCTGCGTCTGTAATTGTCCCTGCATCTGTCTACACCATAGCCATCCTGCCGCCACCTCCATAAGCTGGAGCAGGTCTAGGTGCTGATTTCTCTGCCTCTGTAACATTGATTTTATAGCCCCTCAAGTCATAATTGTTATAAAATCCCCCAGCAGAATGTGCTGCACTGGGGCCCTCATATGCTAAGCATGCATCTCCTTTATTTGTTCCACCTTCATCAGTATATATTTTTATATTCCAGAAATTGATCCTTATAACCACTCTTTATTTGTTCCACCTTCATCAATTTTATATTCCAGGGCCATTCCTCTGCAGTCACGAAATTCCTCTACAGTCACGTCAAGGTATTGGGGGAGTCCAGGCAATCGCAATTCCTCAGAGCAAAAATTGCTTCTTCAAAATTCTTAGGAAATAACCATGGCCGGCGGCGCTACATCTCCACCACTGGTAAAAATTGATCCTAGTTCGCCTTTCTATTTAGGGTCGCAAGATCGACCAGGCGACTTCATTACCCCAATTCGCTTCAAGCTTGACAATTTTGATGCTTGGTCTCATGCTATTCGAGTAGCCCTTTCCTCTAGGCACAAATTCGGTTTTCTTGACGGGACAATCACAGATTTCGTTCCACCTTGTACGAAAGATGATTGGGTCACGATCCACTGCATGCTTGTATCATGGCTCACGAATACAATTGACCCCGAGGTACGTTCCATGCTATCAAATTATGATAATGCCAAACGCTTATGGGATGACTTGCATGAACGATTCTCGATCGTGAATGGTCCGCGTATTCACCAACTTAAGGGAGATATTAATCGCTGTGAGCAAAATAAAACTATGCCTGTTGCTGTTTATTTTAGTAAATTGAATGTTTTATGGGATGAACTAGATAAACATGAGCCTTTGATTTCTTGCAAGTGTGGTAAATGTACTTGTCAGGTTGGTAAACAACACGAGAAACGACGTGCAGATGATAGGCTGCACCAATTCTTTCTTGGCTTGTGTTCTGAATATTATGCCCAATTGCGCTCGACTATTTTGTCGCAAGACCCTTTGCCTTCGTTGAATCGGGCATTCCAACAAATTGCTCAAGATGAGCGGGTTCGGGGGATCACACGCACCACCGAAGAGAAACCCGATGTGGTAGGTTTCGCGCTACGTATAGAGAATAAACCAAAATTGCGTCTTGATAGAGCGGAGAGAGCTGCCTTGATATGTTCTCATTGTCACAAATCAGGCCATGACATCGCTACCTGCTTTGATCTTCATGGTACTCCAGATTGGTACTTGGAGAAATATGACAAAATTTTGAAGGGCAAGTCAAACACTGCGTCAACAAAGTTCACGATTGGACGTGGACGTAACGGAGTGCGTGCTCATGCCACCAACCCAGACATTACTCACAGCGCATCTCTTGGGAGGTCGAACCCCGCTCCTGCTGCGCAACCTCTTCCAGGTTTTACTGCCGAACAGTGGGCGGCGTTAACAGCCGCATTTGGTACTCCTCACACTCCTTCTAACAGGTTGCATGGTAAGTTGGAAATAGATTCTTGGATAATTGATACTGGATGTTCTCATCATGTTACTGGTAATGAATCTTATTTAGTGGATACTAAGGTAGTTTCGCCATGTCCCGTGGGCCTTCCGGATGGTCAAACGGTGGTTGCTACTAAGGAGGGTGTCGTGAAACTCACGGACAAAATAATACTCCAACATGTTCTTTTTGTTCCAAAGTTAAACTGCAATTTAATTTCGGTTTCACAACTAAATGATGATCTAAATTGCTTTGTCCAATTTAATTCTAACTTGTGTGCTATACAGGACCTGCATTCGAGGGAGGTGATTGGCACGGGTGAGAGACGGGATGGACTTTACTACCTACGATATGGATTACAGGTGCAAGCGGTTTCGGTTGATAGTTCGAAGTCCTTGGAGCTATGGCATAGTCGATTGGGTCATCCTTCCGAGACAGTAGTGAAGTTGCTTTTTTTTTTTTTTAATAATTCTAGGGTCATTTGAATAAAGAATGTGAAGTTTTTCATCGTGCTAAACATTCTAAATATAGTTTTCCTTTAAGTGCCAATAAATCAACTCGGATTTTTGAGTTACTACATTGTGATTTATGGGGTCCGTATGATGAAGTTTCTTCGTGTGGTGCTCGTTATTTTTTAACTTTTGTGGACGATTATTCACGTGCTGTGTGGGTTTATTTATTAATTGATAAAAGAGAAGTTTTTAAGATGTTTATGTCCTTTATTGCCATGATTGACCGTCAACTCTCTCAAAAGTTGAAAATTGTGTGTAGTGACAATGGAACAAAGTTTAACTGCATGAAAGATTTCTTTGTGGCTAATGGAATTTTATTTCAAACCTCTTGTGTGGGTACCCCTCAACAAAATGGAAAAGTGGAAAGGAAACACAAACATATTCTCAATGTCGCTCGTGCATTGAGGTTTCAAGGGGGGTTGCCAATCTATTTTTGGGGAGAATGCATTTTGGCCGCTGCTCACCTAATAAATCGGACTCCCTCTAGTGTTCTCCTAAACAAATCTCCATATGAAATGCTATTTGGTTGTACACCTTCTTTTAGTGACTTGTGAGTTGTTGGTTGCTTAGCTTATGCCCATAATCAACGAGCTAAAGGTGACAAGTTTGCTAGTCGAAGCCGTAAATGTGTTTTTGTGGGTTATCCGTTTGGTAAGAAGGGATGGAGTTTATTTGATCTTGAGAAAAATGAGTTCTTTGTGTCGAGGGATGTGAAGTTCTATGAAAATGTCTTTCCTTATTTGAATGTTGAAGTCACAAATCATACTCCTCACCTTGGCAGTGATGTGACTTATAATGAGAGAGTCCAGGAAGAGCTTATTGAAGGTATGGGGGATCTTCAGGTGTTGCACGAGGATGCCATTGTTGGTCCTCACACGGCCTCTCCCATGACTAGCGTCATGCCTAGTAATGCTACGCCACAGTCTTCTGCGTCCGTGCCGAGTCAAAATGCTCGGGATGTGCCACCAGTGGACGATTCATCCTCGGCTGTCGGGGGAGTAGATGGTGCTCCCGACAGCACGGGAAGGGACAATTTGGGCCGCGGGTTCCGGGAGAAGTTCCCATCAGTAAAGTTGAGAGACTTCGTGACACATACGGTTATCAAGAATAGTCCATCTCTCGCTCCATCTGCTCCGCCATATCACACTCCCTCAGGTACGCCTTTTCCTATAGCACATTATGTTAGTTGTGATCAATTTACTGTGAAACACAGAAATTTTTTTGCAGCTGTAACTGCAGGTGTTGAGCCACAGTCTTTTAAGGAGGCTGCAAAAGATATAAGATGGTGTACTGCTATGCAAAAGGAGATTCGTGCTTTGGAAGATAATGGCACATGGACTATGGAAAAATTACCTCCTGGCAAGAAAGCTCTCGGAAGTAAATGGGTGTACAAAATTAAGTACAACTCAGATGGTAGCATTGAGAGGTTAAAAGCCAGATTAGTTGTTTTCGGTAATCATCAAGTTGAAGGAATTGATTATAATGAGACATTTGCCCCAGTCGCGAAAATGGTGACAGTTAGAGCTTTTCTAGCCATTGCAGCATCCAAACATTGGGAGTTGCATCAGATGGATGTTCATAATGCATTCCTTCACGGTGATTTAGATGAGGAGGTGTATATGAAACTTCTGCCAGGTTTTAGCTCCACTGCTTCTGATTTGGTTTGTCGTTTGCGTAAATCGCTATATGGTTTGAAACAGGCACCTCGATGTTGGTTTGCAAAGCTTGTGACAGCTTTAAAGGGGTACGGTTTTCTTCAATCCTACTCCGATTATTCCCTCTTTACTTACTCTAAAGGGTCTGTATATATCAACGTCCTAGTATATGTTGATGATTTGATAATCTCTGGTAATGATTCCGCTGCGGTGACGGCTTTCAAAGCCTATTTGAGTCAATGTTTTTATATGAAGGATCTTGGTGTGCTTAAATATTTTCTTGGCATTGAGGTGGCTAGAAGCTCTTCAGGGTTGTTTTTATGTCAAAGGAAATATGCCCTTGATATTATTTCAGAGGCAGGACTATTGGGCTCGAAGCCGGCTTCATTCCCGATTGAACAGAATCATCAGCTGGCGCGTGCCAGGGGGCCTTTTCTTGCGGATCCCGAGCCCTATAGGCGTTTGCTTGGGTGTCTTATCTATTTGGCGGTTACTCGTCCTGACTTGGCATACTCGGTTCATGTCTTGTCACAATTCATGCAGGAACCGAGACAAGAACATTGGGATGCTGCATTACGGGTTGTTCGCTATTTAAAGAAATCCCCGGGTCAAGGCAGTCTATTACGTTCAGACAGTGAGTTATCTTTGACAGGTTGGTGTGACTCAGATTGGGCAGCATGTCCCCTTACTCGGAGGTCTCTCACTGGGTGGTTTGTGTTTTTGGGGCATTCGCCAATTTCATGGAAAACTAAGAAGCAGCATACTGTGGCTCGTTCTTCAGCAGAGGCCAAATATCGCTCTATGGCTTCTGTTACTTGTGAATTAAAATGGTTGAAGGGTCTACTTTTGAGTTTGGGAATCCATCATCCAAAGGCGATTCCTCTTTTTTGTGATAGTCAGTCCGCGTTGCATATAGCGCAGAATCCGGTATTTCATGAGCGCACGAAGCACATTGAGGTTGATTGTCATTTCGTGCGCGATGCTATCCAGGAAGGTCTTATTTTTCCGTCTTATGTGCCGACGACGGACCAGTTGGCGGATATTTTTACCAAGGCTTTAGGGAAGAAGCAATTCGATTTTTTCCTTGACAAGTTGGGCATTTTAGACTTGCATGCTCCAACTTGAAGGGGGTGTTAGGAGATTACTTGGGTGATTTATTCTTTTATTATTTCCTTTATTCTAGGATAGCTATATATGGGTACTTGCTTTGTTATAAGAAACTACTTCCTCAAGAAGTTTACTATTTCCTAAACTATTGTTAGGTATTATGGAAAATTAGGAAAGCTACTTGTATAAATATCTTTCATTGGTTTATGAGAATAGAGAAAACAATTACCCTAAATCTATCAATCCTTAAGTGGGGGGGAATGTTATGTGCCACACACTCACTGGAGCTTGAAGTGGGCAAGGTGACAAGAAGATAATTGGATCAGAATGCTGCGTGTTCCACCATGAGCAAGGTGACTGGTGACTGGACTGTGTTTGTTTGTTCTGTTAGTGAAAGCTCCACAATGTTGTTAAATAAGGTTGAGTGGTACAAACATTATAGTGTAAGGCTATATATATCACTTGGTTATCCCTGAACAAAGCACTAAAGACACAAGACAAACTACTGAAATGGGGAGTTACTGATTGCTCAAAGTGCCCACTATGCAGTGCTGGTCCAGACTGTGAAGCGCACCTATTCTTCAGGTGCAGGTACTCTGGCTTTATCTGGAATCGTATCCTTAACCAACTAGGCTATAAACACCAACCATTGGACTGGGATGCTGAATGGAGATGGTGTGAGAACAAGTTCTCTGGGAACTCCCCTATCAGTGTGTTGAGAAAGCTTGCTTTAAATGCCACTATATACCATATCTGGACAGAAAGGAACTGCAGATTCTTCCAATCCAGGATTCGAGTTGCTACTGAAATGGTTACTAGGATCATAGAAGATGTCAGGATCAGAGTTTCAGTCTTGGAACTCCAAGTAGAAGATAATGCTGATAATCGTAGTCTCTTTGACAAGTGGAGAGTTCATGTGAATTTCAGGCTTTGCTCACCCACTATGCATGCATGGCAGCGGCCTGAACAAAACTGGTTTAAAGCTAACTTGGATGGTTCACTGACAGGAACTTGAGGAGGCTATGGAGCAATTTTCAGGAACCATAATTTAACTTTCCTTTGTAGCAAAGGTACATATCATAAGAAATTTGTGTCAAACACCTTCCGAATCAGTGGATCTGAACATCCCATACCGAATGAGTGGAGTTGCTTCCGGATGTATACAACTCATCGGAATTATCTTAGTGATAACACAGGTTGCATGGCAGATTGTCCTTATTTTTGTACATGTGATTGCGATCTGTATCTACTATCAGGTAATGCCCACAACATCTTTCTGAGGGATCAAGAGCCTCAAATGAAACATTGTCATATTTCTAAATTATGGGAGAGTTAGCTCGGAGAATACCATGTTAGACATCAGAGTTTTTAAACTACTGGAGTTTCTAAATTTCTTGTTTCCAGCAATACTACATACCAACAGCACAAGAAATAGCAAGGCTGATTGGAGTTTGCAAAGCACCACTTAATCAACATTTCTCTGAATCTATCTCGGGGTCAACAACAATCAGGAGCTTTGATCAGGAATCGAGATTCATGGACACAAACCTGCTGTTGAATGACAGTTATACATGACCCAAGTTTCATGCTGGTGCTGCAATGGAGTGGTTAGACATGTTATCATCAATCACCTTTGCCTCCTGTTTGATTTTCTTGATTTCCATACCTGTGGGACTCATTGATCCTGGTAAGTGGATACCATTTGTGTCTATTGTGAAACTTTTCAATGAAAAACTCACTCGTTTTATATCTTGTTTGTAGGCATTGCGGGTTTAGCAGTTACATATGGACTTAATTTGAACATGTTACAATCATCATTGGTAAGGAATATCTCCCGGCTCGAGAACACAATTATATCCGTTGAGAGAATGTTTCAGTACTCGAGCATTCCCAGTGAACCCCCTCTTGTGATAGAAGATAATAAGCCAGACAACAGTTGGCCATCAAACGGAGAAGTTGATATTCGTGATCTACAGGTAAACTGCGGTTATTTATGCTGAATCTCCCAATGCAATTTTAGCTTCTGCGGTTATTTTTGGTAGTGCAATGTTTTGTTTATTCCATTTCTTGGAAGGTGCTTTATTTTATTTTACATTGTTTTTTCAACAGGCCTTATTGCGGAATACAACTCCCCTGCAGGTAAGTTGTTAGAAAACAAAACTTCTTCCTTCGCAAAGCTTGTTGCTGAATATACTGTAAGATCCACGTCTAGCTTTTAGAACTCGTGTTAGGGCAGTGACTGCCCTTTGTTTGGCTGAGGTGCATGCCTTGATGATGCCGATAACTCTATGACAGTGCAATGGATGTTTGCGACAAGGGAACAAGTATATTGATGCTAATGTATGTCAATGCTATGGACAACACCTGAAGTCGACTCCATCAAGGCCGTGTCTAAAATTAGGGGAAATGTTAGCACAAGAAATAGAAGAAACTGAAAGATTATACTGTTAGTGTATACTTCATGTAATATATTTCTAAAAGTATGATTAAACGGTCTATAAATTAGGGAAATGTTAGCTTACCATTTTTAGTTTCATGTTTTTTTTTTTTGAAAAATTATGCGCATTCAACACTTTTTTTCTTCTCCTTTTTTTTTTTGTTATACAATAGCACAAACACTCGTCATGTTTGATATCCTAATTAATCAAGGAGTGATCACCAAAACCATTTAAGTGCTCTAAATACTAAACCATCTTGAAATATTATCCTTTGGAGATCAGACAATTATTGGTGAGAGAGGAATCAACTTGAGTGGTGTGCAGAAACAGAGAATACAGATTGCATAGGCCTTGTACCAGGATGCGGACATTTATCTCTTTGATGATCCTTTTAGTACTGTGGATGCTCACACTGGAACACATCTATTTAAGGTGATTTTCATTCTTATTTATTTATTATCATTAATTTGGATGCTAAACTGCATGGATATAGTTTTGTAATTCAAGTAGACATTCACGGTGTTACATTACCCATATTGCAAGCACTCTAGCCAAACAAACACTGTAATTTGCTTAATCAGGATTTCCGTGTCAGATCATGTGTTCGAGACATGTCTATTCTTGAAGGAATTTTACCATCTCAATCAGAATATCATTGATATGAGAACGTACATACTCTCACGGTGAGTCTCACATACTTGATATGAAATTTGCTTCATTAGTTTTACTTGCTATTAGTTTATAGTTATTAGCTGTTTTATTCAAGAAAGATGTTATGTATAACAGTCTCCACATTTCAGGAATGTTTACTTGGCATATTGGATTTTAAAACAGTGATTTTCCTTACTCATCAAGTAGCGTTCTTACCATCTGTAGATCTAATCTTAGTAAGTGGTGTGAACTTGTTTCTCATTTATTTTTAATTTTTTGAAAGTTACATGAATCTTGATTTGCCAGAAGACTAATTTCCTTTTCTTATTTTCAGGTAATGAAAGATGGGAGAATTACACAATCAGGCAAGTATGATGATATTCTTAGTTCAGGAGCCGACTTTATGGAGCTCGTTTGTGCCCATAAGAAGGCTTTATCGGCCCTTGATTCTGTCGAGTCAGGACCAACTTCTGAGAATAGTGCCAAAGATGGTAAAATGGAGAAGGATCAAAATGTTGAGCACAAAGAAGATGGTAAAACAGATGGAAAAACCCCATCCCGACCTCGTCCCATCCCAAACGGGTTCGGGATGGGATCAGCGTGCCAATCTTCTTTACTTGCAGTACTGCTATAATTCTCTTTTCTTCAGAAAGGCACATAGATATGCAGGGGGGCGATACAAATACTCATTCACATAGGGGCCACTTTTGTTTGCCATGTCAATGCCACTGACATCAACCACAAGAAAATGGATAATTTTGCTCACTCTGCCGTGTCTCTGATGCGTACAAATCATTCCATTTGAATTAGATCTTGTAAGTAATTGCTTCCCCAAGCTTAAAGCAAGTACCACATCAAGCAATTGCCATTATTGAGTTCAAACACATTGTTGTATACAGCACTACAAAATCACTGCAAGACAACTTATTCTGATTCACTCATTAGGTACATGACATTTGCATAATGATTGTATACTAAACAAATAAATAAATAAGTACCAACCCAATCACGACCAAAAGGTTCAGAAATCCCAGAATCTAGTTGTAGGACTGAAAATGAGCTACTGCCATCCTAAAACTAGTCCAGAATTGCATTTCAGGCTCTGCTGCAGTAGGGTATTACCAAGGGTGAGTGGAAATTCTCAATATAATAAATTCAAAGTACAAAATTTACAACTTTTTAGCGCTTCAATTATTTCCATGGAAAAGAGAAGGTTTTATCAAAGTTATATTTCATTAATGGAAAAGCTTATCAGAATCAGAATATGTAACAAGAAGAGCTAGAGTAATTAATCACCAGACTGACACCTAACCATACTCTGTCAACACCTAACATGAGAATTAAGTGAGCAAGGCTGCACACTAACCGTGACAGGCTCCCTTGGATCGATAAATTCAATTAAATAAAATAAATATTAATAATTAATATTAATAAATTAGTTTGGGACGGGACGGGATTGGTGGGATTGAAAATCTTCATCTCATCCCATCCCATTCTAGATCGGGACGGGACGGGATCGGGATGAAATTATTCAATCCCATTAAGACCCGGAAAAATCGGGATGGGACGGGATGGGAACGGGATCGCGGGATGGGATGCCCACCCCTAATTCATGCTTCTTAACCTTAAGAATTTCTGTTCTTCACTTGAAATCTCCACTTTCCACTGCTGCATTCAACACAGCACCACTTGCTTCTTCTTCTTTTTCTCTTCCACCCAAACGCCAGCTGCTTAAATCGAACATGCATGCACATCTCTTCCACCCAAATGCTGCTTCTTAAATCTGTTTCAGCTTCCACTACACCAATTACAGATTGTCAATTTGGGGACTGAACTTGGGTTTACAATAAATAAATAAAAATTTATTCTTGTAATAATTAGCTTACCAAATTTAGATCTGTACAATATCATCATCATGGATGATGGTTTCTTGATTATGTACAATATCTTCATCTGAATTGATGGCGTTCTCCTCCTCCGCATCCTCATCGCTAAGTAATTACACATCATGTAAAAATAATTAACAGAGGCCATTTTGTTTTCAAAAAGCAGGATTACTTACTCAATGCTCTCCTCCTCCTCCGTATCCGAATAGCTGAGTAATTACCCAACAACAATATACAATACCAAATTTAGTTAATAAATACACATGTAAGAAAACATATATAGGCCATTTTGTTTTCAAAAAACAGGATTACTTACTCAATGCTATCCTCTGCGTCTAAGGCCGGTGAGTGCCCAGGTTTTCAGCAGTGAATTTAGCTTACCAAATTTAGATCTGTACATTATCATCATCATCATCATCATGGATCATGGTTTCTTTATCTCCTTCTTGATTATGTACAATATCTTCATCTGAATTGTTGGCGTTCTCCTCCTCCGCATCCTCATCGCTAAGTAATTACACATCATGTAAAAAAATAAAATTAACAGAGGCCATTTTGTTTTCAAAAAGCAGGATTACTTACTCAATGCTATCACTACATCAATTACGTACAGAGTGTCAATTTGGGGACTGAACTTGGGTTTCCAATAAATAAATAAAAATTATTCTTGTTATAATAAGCTTACCAACTTTTGATCTTGTTTCCAATATCATCATCATCATCATTATGGATCATGGTTTCTTGATCTCCTTCTTGATTATTTACAATATCTTCATCTGAATTTTTGGTATTCTCCTCCTCCTCCTCCGCATCAGCATCAGCATCAGCATCGCTGAGTAATTACCCAACAACAATATACAAGACCAAATTTAGTTAATAAATACACATGTAAGAAAACATAGGCCATTTTGTTTTCAAAAAGCAGGATTACTTGCTCAATGCTCCTCTCTGCGTCTATGGCCGGTGAGTGCCCAGGTTTCCAGCAGTGACTTCTTATTGCCATTTCAAGATGCTTTGACATACTGAACAATCTAATTTTCTTGAGAGTGGTGAGATGCTCAATCCCAGTAGGTACATTCTTCAATTTTGGACAATTCCAGAAATGTATGGTTTGGATGCAAGGCATTGCTCCTTCCTCTACTTTGATCAATTTCAATTTGGACAATGTAAATATATTCAGACTTCTGAGTTTCGGGAAGCATCCCGTTTGAAAGCACCACTCTTCTACTTCTATGACGTCCCACGATAACATGAGTGTCACCAAATTGGTTAGCCTCAGTTGAAGACCTTCAAAAAATGATTCCTCTGTTATTTTGAATTCAGAAAGATACAATGATTGGAGCCTCTCAAGTGAGCAAATCCAATCAGTTGGAGTGCCCTTAATTCTCGCATATACTGCTAAGTCTTGAAGCATAGGAGGAGGAGGACATTGTGCTTCAAAACTACAGATGGAGTTAATATTTACGATCGATAGAACTCGCAAATGATTCATCTTCGCGACAGAAGCGAGTACAGCAGGTGCATCTTCCTCACGCAAGTCACGAATCTTCAACGATCTAAGTCGGGTTAACTTCCCCAACTCTGCACCATCAATTCCTCGGGATCCATCAACCATATATAGGTTTTCTAAGGCACTCAACCTTCCTATTTCTTTGGGTAGTACAAAACCAATATCATCATCACAAATCAGATTGCGAAGGCGGGTGAGCTTCAGGATTTCATCTGGCAGTTCAACACGAGCACAATATACTGAGACTTTGAGATGTAAGGTTTCCAAGTATATGAGCTTCCCCAAATAACTTGATAAAGACGTTAACTTCTCATCGAGATCTAAACGTAGATATCTCAAAAAAATTAAATTGGCTGTGACATCTTCGCCGGGAAATTCAGCCAAACGAGCTTCTAAATGCAAGACTTTCATAAGCTTAATTCCACCGCCACAAATAATTGTAGAAACAGTACTAGCAGTAATATCCGACCCAAACATAAGCAATGACCGGATTTGCCTTAATGAGCTTGACAAAGCAATGTCCTTGGCGTCCAAAAATGACACGCGCCGAAGTCTACCACTGTTGGTTTCATCGCCACGCAAACATTCAGCAAACTCTTGGTCACGAGCCTTTTTCAGAATGAAATCCCGCAAAAGGTCATGGATACGGCATTTGCTCGGCCTACCAGAGTAATAATCATTTTCTTGCACTTGAATGAGGCTTCGTGCAATCAACTCGTCAAGGTAATCTTCAGCTTTGTCTTCCTTTGTGATGTCGACTGTGTTGGACTCACAAAACCCCTCTGCAGCCCATAACCGTAGAAGACTTGAACAACTGATGAGATGATCCTCAGGAAACATGCACAAGTATAACAAACAAGACTTGAGATGATATGGTAAATCATTATAACTTAATGAAAGTATAATATTCACATCACCAAGTTCGGGATGACTGAACAGTGAACCATTGTCGGTATATACTCTCTCCCATTCCACAATTGTGTGCTTAGTGGAAAGAAGGCCAGCTATGGCGACAATGGCAAGTGGGAGCCCGCCACATTTGCGCAAAATTTTTCCAATAACTCCCTCGGTATGTTGATCAATAGAGCAGTTGCTCTTTAAAACATCTGATTTGGCTGCCATCTTCTGAAAAAGTGACAAAGAATCATCTTCAGATAGCGGTTCAAGTTTAAACACAACTCCGAAATTTTCTTGGCAATAATTAGCAATGCGTTTTGAACGAGTAGTCACTATGATTCGACTACCACATCTACTGTCACGCAATGCAGATTTAATTTCATTCCATGCATCATGATCCCATATGTCGTCCATGACAACCAAGTACTGCCGGCCTTGGTAGTAGTTATGGAGCTCCTCTTTTAGCTTCCAGGCTTCCATGCCTTCTAATTGAGAGATCTTGTTTTTCTTCTCCTCCTCGTTGAGTGTCGCACAAATTAGTTCCTTCAAAAGGCGATTAGAGTCATAACTCTGTGAAACAACGATCCATCCACAAATACTAAAGTGGCTTTTGATTTGTTGGTTTTCGTACACCTTCTTAACAAGGGTGGTCTTGCCAACACCACCTTGTCCATGCACACAAGAAACGCCGAGGCTTGTTTCTCCTGTTATCAACCGAGCGATTAACTCCTTTTTGTTTTCATCGATGCCCACCACTTTATCATCATCAAGAAACAGAGCATCATGTTGAGGATTTCGTCGTATCGGGCGAGAAGTACCTGCGGAGACAACAATTGGCATTTCAGTATACATCATATATTCTTTAAAAAAAAAATGTGATGAAGCAAATTAATTTTTATTAGATAAATGGTTTCAAATAAATAATGCAAACATTTATGAACTTACAAGCTACATTTAGTGAGTCGTGAAGCTGGTAGTTTTCCTTTCCTTTCGAAATATTATCCAACCGGCCTTTGATTTTCTCGATCCGATGAGCTAATTTAGGTCTTTGAAACAAGTACTTGTGCAAGAAGTTTTTTACTTTGTAAATGAACCCACAAGTTCCATACCCACGAACATGAAGATGTTGTTCGTGGTATCGAAATAAATATTCTTCAAGGAGATCTTCGATATCAAATGCTACATGTCGCAACTGCCGCAACCAAACTTTCACTTGTTCTCCTCTCTCAATTTCTCCCTTTGCCTCTGCATCCTTCAGGCAAGCCTGAATCATCTGGAATTGTTCTTTAATGTGTTCAAGTTCGGTGTGAAAATTTATAAACAGGACCACTTCGTCTGTGATTAGTGACCCAAGTGTTTCAACAACTAAGCTTACAATACTCTCAGTCATCGTTTCCTTCTTCTCCTTTGCTTTTTCTCTTTCTTACTTGAATTTAGCAATGAAGAAGGCTTGTTTGATTTGTAAAAGAAAGAGATCCACCACGTATTTATAGATCAAACTTAATTAAAGGATGTATCACTATGATAATTAAAAGGTGGGGACTCTTGGGTCCAAGGCATACTGGACCTATTATATTAATTCATGATTTTTTGTCTAGTTATTTCTTTCAAACATGTCATGATTTGGGATGAAAGGAAATCCATATGCTAATCAACCTAGAAAGCACTCCATTTTACAAAACGACTTATTTCATTTAGTTGATGATTTCCACTCAAAACTAGACCATGAATATCGTACAATGTGCGCACTCCATTTTACAGATTAATGAAGTTCCAGATCTATAACAACATGTGTATCAATGTAGAACCTCTAATTATGGGGATCATTTTTTAGCATATTATTAGTGATGAGGATTCTTATTTTTTCTCCAACTGGTGCCGCGAATCACAAGTCAAGTAGGTATTCTTGTTAACAAAAAGAATCCATTTTTAGATTTTATATGGGCACACTCTGATAAGAGTCTACCTATGATGTATCATTTTAAACAGAAATCGAGAATTAGTGTCACACTACTCAAGCTTTAAAATTGAACTTCATTGAGACTCTTCCATGTATATGGTCACTAATGAGACATTCTTCAGGAAAGCCTGAATTCTCTGGAACTCTTCTTTGATAAATGACTCGAGTGTTTCAACAACTAAACTCACAATACTCTTGGTCATTGTTTCCTTCTTTTTTGTCAATCTTTCTTACTAGAGTTTAACAATGAAGGCTTGTTTGATTGGTAAAAGAAAGATATCCTCCAAGTATTTATGAACCAAACTTAATTGAAGGATATATCATTGCGATAATTATAAGGTGGGGGCACTTTTTTTTTTTTTTGATTAGTATGAATGGATTTTACTTTATTTTAAGCATCAGTGTGGTTGTAGCACAAAGTAATAGGAGAGAATAAATTAAAGATAAAGATGTTTTTGCTATGGACCTTTCTACTAAACCAACACTAAGTATCGATGGCCTTAACATCATGCTTCTTCAGTTTTTTGCTTTTTCTGGTAACTTGAAATTTCCTCATAAACTTTCTACTACTCTATTCTGTAAGGTAAATATCTGATAATAGAAATAATTCTAACACAAATTTTGGATTTAAGTGGTGATAGTGAATGGCTAAAAATGTTATACAAATAATAGCAAACAACCAGCAATATACAAAAAATAAAGATGACACCGAGATTTACGTGGTTCAGCTTTACGTGCTCCATGAACGATGACTCTATAACTATTTTATTGATATGAAAACACTTACTTGAAATTACAACGTTGTCAAACAACGATCCTTGAGATTATCCAATCTCAAGCAAACAATACCATCAAAAGTTTGACGAAATTCACAAACGAAGAATACTCGAAATCACCCGATTCCAATCCTTCTACTTGGCTACCGTTTCACGTTGCACGCACACCGAATCACAACCTATTTTACATTGTGTTCACAGTTTATTCACACATTCAATGGCATGCTGCTCAGGCTATGTGTATGTTGCCTTTCACGTTGTTTCTGCTGCTGTAATCAGGCCTTTTGTGTGTTGTCTTGCTGCTTGCACACGTTAATTTGATGTTTCCCTATTTTGTTGTTGTTGTTGTTGTTTGCAATTTAAACAAAAGAGAGAACATGAGGTTAAGTCCTTGTGAATAAAGGATTTTAACTCCCTCTCAAAATTTTCCCTTAAAATTGGGAACCAACCCACAATTGCACAAGGACTGTGAGTCCTTATTTATAAAGGACTGTGAGTCCTACTTTGTCTCACAATCTCCATCTTGACGAACAATTTCAGATTACCACACAAGCATCACAAACAACCACATAAACATTTCCACCTTGGCATGAAATACCGCCAAGACCTATTTTTTGGTCTAGAAATCAACGGCATGCCCCTAAGGGCCCTACCCCCCTGGGGCGTCAACACTGAGAGAGCCTGATCAAGTTGAGACAATGCTCAAATTTGATCCCTGGAACCACTTTTGTCAACATGTCAGCTGAGTTGTCTTTAGTACTCACATTCTCCAAAGGAACCTCGCCATCCTCGATGACATCCCTCAGAAAATGATATCGCACATCAATGTGCTTCGTTCGCGCATGATGAACTTGGTTCTTCGCCAAATTGATAGCATTCTGACTGTCACATCATCCTGAGTAATACCCAAATTACTAATCAAGCCTCGAAGTCAGATGGCTTCCTTCATCGCCTCTGATAGAGCTATGTACTCTGCTTCAGTAGTAGACAAAGCAACTGTATACTGTACCTGAGACTTCCAATTCACCGGACCCATCGCCAATTAAAACAATAATTTGTTTATTTCAAAACATTTTCAAGTGAGACTTCCAACTTTGCTTCAGTAGTAGAAAAACAACTGTAGACTGTAAATGACCATAATTTGTTTATTTCAAAACATTTTCAAGTGATTCAAATTTTGTTTATTAGATAACTCAGAGTACTACAATTTTCGTGTTTTAATGACCTTGAGAAACGGTCTCAATTGAGGATTTAAATTGGTCGAATGTTACCATATTTTTATGTTATTGTTTTTTCAACAGGTGGTAAAGCGGTAGAGTGAGGGCGAGAGTGGAGCCGATGGTGAAGCAATCCAACCAATCAAATAGGGGAGAGAGTAAAGCAGCAAGAGAAGGGGGAGAGCTATATATCGAACCAATCGAATAGGGAAGAGAGTGGAACAGAGAGGGAAGATTCAATTAGGGCAAAGAGGGAAGAATTCGATTTTGATTGGAGGAGAGAGTGGATGCCTGTTTATATTGGTGGTGTGGGAGAGTAGTGGTGGTATAAAAAAAAGCAGGTGGTGTGAGAGTGTGTAATGGTGTGAGACAGTATATATGGTGGTGTGGAGTAGTCGTTGCCTTTCTAATTTAATAATGTAAGTTATGCATTTTAAAATCTTAAATACCACATAAAAAGTCTAATAAGATCTATAGTGTCACACAGACTACATATTACATAAAAATCACTTATCTAACAAAATTTTGATAATAAAATAACATTATAACATGTTAAAATATATGGAGATTTAAATAATTATTTTAAAAAATATTGACATAAAGAGATTTCGTAACTTCAAAATATAAGAACTTGTCTAGAGAGTCAGACCAGGCCTAATACTCTCCATCATTCTAGAGATGCTCATAACATCCCAATCAAACACAATCACACGCATAAAAAAAACACCCTGGCCCTGTCCTGGTACTAGGGAGCATCGCTCTCTAGATTTTTTGGTAGGGATGAGATTGAAGTGAGGGTGAAACTGATGGGGGAATCTATGTGAAGGGCAACAGAACAACACAACTGTGGTTTGTTTCACATGGGATTGCTGGCACGCACAAGTTTATAGTTTTTTTGAGAACTTGTTTATCTTTTTTCCAAGAGCCCTTCTACGCGTCAAGGAAATGCATGAGGAAATGGGCGAGGGAGGGGGTGTTAATACTCATTTCCCTCGAGATTTGTGAAAGCGTGCATCTCAAGGGGATGAAAGGTCACACCCACTCCCTCACACGTTTCCTCGATGTTTAGAAAAAACATTTTTCCAATTTCCACCACTTTAAGTTTACTTTTGCTTGAGTCATAACGTGCCGGGTAGGTGATGAATCATGATATAATACTTGATTAAGAAAATAAAAATATGAAATAGTATTTAAGTATAATATTGTGTCTTATGAAGATCTCCTCGTCATTATTGGGATCATGTTAAATGTGTAAATTTACTGATAGGCTCCTATAATTCCAAGTATCATGTTCCCTCATCCTATCAAAGGCCTTCAAATCAAGTATCATGTGTAAAATTATAACTCAAAAATTGTAGTTAAAGGTATCAATAATTTGGTGGTATGTGATATTTAATATAATTTGAGTAAGTCTAGGGAGCGAGGGGGAGGGCGTGAGGGCGAAGCGAAGAAGGGGTGTAACTGCACATTTCTTGAGATGTGCACTGTCACTCATCTAAAGGGAGATGGGCGGTTATACCCCCACCTTCGTGCCGCCCTCGCTCCCTCCCCCTCACCCCGTAGAATTTTCAATATAATTTACACCTATTCGCAAATGAAGAACACTTCAAATCACCTGATTCCAATCCTTCTACTTTGCTACTGTTTCAAGTTGCACTTGCACGCACATCGAATCATAGCCTATTTCACGCTATGCTCGCAGCCTATTCACACGTTCAATGGCCTGCTGCTCACGCTATGTGTATGCTGCCTTTCACGTTGTTTCTGCTGCTGTAATTGGGCCTTTTGTGTGTTGTCTTGATTCAAAATCCAACCCAAATAATAGGCTTTCAGATTGGTTTTGATCCGACGGATAACAATGATAATAAATAATGAGTTGGCTCAACCAATTAAATAAGGCAACTAGGTATAGTTGAGCCAATCCAATTAATTTTGTTTCCTAAAAGATTATATATTATAAAAATTATATGATCTCTTTTTTAATATGGTATGTTTTTATATCTTAATTTTCATATTCTTCTTCTTCGTCTTTGCGAGATACCCAACTACTCTTTCTTTAGATGTTTCAGAACTTCCTTATGTTTTATATACATCAAGTTCGTTGCAATTTCTCGATAAAGTTCATTGCAATTTTATATCTTGTGCTAAATTCTTCAATTGAGTTCTTCTAAATTAATTTTCTTTCAGAAGTTCTTGGTGTACCACATATTGTAAAGACATTGATTATAGACTCTAAGAAAGACATAGATTAATTAAAAAATAAAGAAGATAACAATAGAATTTTAGATTACTTAGCAATTGTTTTGTACTTTTACTAATGGAGAAAAGGAGAAAAGTCGGAAGAGAAAGAGAAAAATTGGAGAATCATGTTTATTTAAATAGTTTTAGAAAACAAAATCAATCGCTATAACTAGTTGCCATTTTTAATTGGTTAAACCTACTCATTATTTATTATCATTTGTATCCGTTAGATCAAAACCAATCTGAGATCCTATTTTTGGGATGGATTTTGAGTACCGGGATCCCGACCCATTTCTTTTTTATCCATTAAATGAGACTGTTTCATGTTTTAGATTAGAGAAACCAAAATTTGGGGTAGAATAAAAAAATAGAGCCAAAGTTACACATTAGTAAGTCTTGAAATACGAGTGTATTGTTATGTACTACAACCATTAAAATAAATTAGGATGTCGATGCGCTCTAAATGTGCGGATATTCAATAATTTTTATTTTATTACAACAATTCAATAATAAGCAAAATTTATTATTGATTTTCTAGAAAATAATTATATATAGTATTAAAGGTCTATGTATAATTTATAAATAAATAAGGAACTTTAAATAATTTATGTTAGGGGTAATCAACAATTGAGAATGGCTCGTTTTGATTGTAAAAATGTAAATGTGAACGGTAAAATGAGAAATCCAAGTAGGGCTTTTTATAATTTATAGATAATTGGAGGACTTCAAATAAAATATTTTAAGAGCTTATGTATTATATAATTAATGAATGTTTCCATTGGCTTGTTTTGAATGTATAATTAGGCTTCAAATAAAAAAAAAGAAGAGAGATTTGAGTTTGGATCACCCAATCAAAGTTGATTTTATATTCACGAGGTTATATGCACCCTGGTCTAATAATCCAGGTTTTTAATGCAAGTTCGATATGCCCTGCAAATGCCACTAGTGTTGCGAGGTTTGACGTGCTTTTTTGTGGAGGGATGAAGACTGCTGGGATAACAGGCAGTGGTAAATTAACACTCATTCAGACACTCTTCCGCATAGTTGAACCTGCCTCAGGTCAAATTTTGATAGATGGTATCAATATCTCAACAATTGGATTAATTGCACGACTTGCGCTTTAGATTAAACATAATTGGATTAAACATAATATGCAGCTAAGACTGTTTATACTTTGTTACTCAGTAGCGGATGACAAGTCTTGTGTTCAACAGAGCAACATTCTAGAGGAAGCACTAAAACTCACTTGTTCTTGTTTCTAATGCATTTTTAACGGGATCAATGGTGAAGGATGCTATGGATTTTTGTGATGGCCGAGTGCAGAGGGGAGCCTTTGATTCTAGAGTTTTCCATATCTAACTTTGATTCTAGAGGACATTTCATATTCACTACTTTGAAACAAGAACCCGAGTCTTCAGCTGCGTGAAGATGTAAATATCGCAAATATTTCATCTTCCCCACTGAAGTGAGAAAATGGGTTGCATCTTCGGCACACATGTTTCTAATATGAAACATTCTAAGTTAGGTTTAACTCCCCCAAGTATGCACGATGAATCCATCAACAGTTAACATAACTCATCTTCAGCCTTCTTGGTTCAGTTCTAACCAGTGCGTTGAAATACAGCACTACTGAACCCCATGTGCTTATCTATCTTTCAATTGACCCTGAAAAAATGTACCTTTTTACTTCTAAGATGTATCGTCGTCTCAATTATAATAAGATGGATAGATAAATTAGACTTCTAAGTTAATTAAAAATGTCAGTTGTAAGTTATTGCTACATCTACTTAATTAGAATTGATCAAGTAAAAAGAAAAAGAAAAAGTACTTAATTAGATTTCGAACAGATAATTAGTTAAATATGTCAGTTGTAAGTTCTTCATACAACTACTTTCATATAGTGCATTCTACACTAATCATATGCACACTATCTGTGTTGGGGTCCATGATTGATGCAACGAAGGTCTCAATGTCCACACGAGGTTGCTGGCTTTATCTCAAAAGGCATAGTTGACTAATGGGTGGGCGTCGTGATCAAGGGGTGCGCCAACGTGCACCTCAACAAGTGGTATAAAACACTACATCGAACCGGTGCTTAGAGTTATGCTACATTGTACTCCTGCCTCAAAAAATTATATCTAGCTCATTTAACATTTTAAACTAACACCTACGGCTACTAGACAATGCTAAGATTAACAAAAACAATTATAACTTTATGGGATATTTTCATTTTAAATTACCATATAATACTCAAGAAGATTGGTATATGAATCTAAATACCCATAGTAATTGCAAAATGATGTAGATATTGGAGAAGAAGAACTACATGCACAACCTACATCTCCAAGCTAGCAATCTTCCTTATAATTTCCTTTCATCCGCCTCTATATTCACTCATCCGAAACACACTTTCACTTGAAGAAACTTCATCTCATACCAAATGGGGTTTGGCATTTTGATCTTCCTTGCTTTGTTCATGCTCTTTGAGATGTAACTAGCAGCTCCAACCAACAAGGCAGATTTTCAAAGAGCTCTGTCAAACATGAGATCAAACTGGGTTTGTCATCCTTCTGCAGATGCTTAAACCAGCAACAATCCTCACTCTTTGCATGGTGAAGAGTTGACGTTCTTCATCCCAAGTGATGTAGAATTGTCCCTGTTTGTGGTAACTCCAGAACGTCTCCAAGACTGCTTAGCCACTCTGTTCCAACTGGTCAATAATGATACTATAGTGTCAATGATACTTTATTTTTTCTCATATAACTAAAATAGTCCATGCGATGATAAAAAGGAGTTGTTATTTTTTATTTAGGCATTTGATAATAAAATGAATTTGTATTCTTAATTTGGATATTTAGTCGCCTTAGAATAAAAAGTCATATTCTTATTTTTTTAATATAAAATTTTGACAATTTTTTTTTATTGTCATTGAACCATGCTCATCCCGACCACGTCCCATCCCAAACGTCCTATTCTTATTTTTTTAATATATAATTTTGACAAATTTTATGGTCATTGAACAATGCTCATCTCGACCCAAAGAAAAAACAACAAGATAGGATAGGGATGAGGTCTATTCTGTCGCATCTCATCCCTTTGCCCACCTTTAGTTTAATGGTTTCTCTAACCTTTGTTCTGCATAATTCCTCCTCAAATCTTTATAATTCCTCCTCAAATCTTTCTCTGATATCCTCTTCCGTGTGCCCAAATCACCTCATTCTCGTGTAGACCTCCCCCTCAAATCGCTCTTCAATCTCCTCTACCATGCAAGCAAATCTCCTCATTCGCGCATAGACCTCTTCCCCCTAAGATCTCTGAGTGTTTAATATATATATAAATATTGTGTTGGTGACAGTAAACGGTGTGCATTCATGATTTGCCTATCATACTAGATCTAAACAATTTAAAATGTGCAAGTGGATGGTAGGCACAAATTTAGTTATACATCTTAGAGTACATATCTGAGACATGAATTGCAAGTATACTATATGAGTTTTTACCATGATCTAGTGTGCTCAAACAATTGATCACCACCAATTTTCTCTCTTCTACCATACTAGCTATGGTTGGCATAATATCATAACCAGTATGACATGTTAATCTAGTGAATGAGCATCATAATCTCATAATGTATTTATTGTCATTGTTTTTTAAACAAGAACGATCCAACGGGGTATCGATTAGGGTCAGTCTTACATTGAGTTGCTCAGACAAACATTGGTGGTGGCGACTATCAAAAAAAAAAAAAAATGTCCCCTCTTTCAGCTTCTCTCTCTGAACCCAAAATTCCTCTCTAAACGATTTCGACCCTACTCTCTTCCCGCGCATTCTCCTCGACTTTTCACAATTACGCATCTCTTGAACACAGGTGACGATCGCAAAATCTCAACTTTAGGGTTTCAATTACCATCTTTGTTCATCAATTTATGTTCAATTATTAGGGCTTGTTATTATGATCATTAGAGAGATTTTGATTCCTGTTAGGTAATTTGGACTTCGAATTTCAATTTAGGGTTTTGGATTCGATGGTTGTTGATAGGGTTTAAGTTCATCTCATAAACCCCCATTTTTGCATTAAAAATGATCTTTTTGTTTCTCTGAGTGAGAAATGAACTTGAATTGTGGTTTTGGACAATGGGTATCAATGATTTGTGAAGTATCGATCTTGTTAACAGGTTTTATGGCACAATTTGATGGTTTTTAGTTTTAATTTCTTGACTGTTAATTGAATTGCTTGGTGATATGTTTGGCAGATTGTTGATGGATAGTTTGCAAGATGGAGCGAGTAATGAAGCTGGTGGAGATGCAAGAAGAGAACGTGAAGATTCCCCTTCATCGACATTGTCTGGTTGTACATATCGGTTATTTGATCGTCAAAGACCGATTCCCCAGATAATAGGTGGTGGTAAAGGTAAGATAGTTTTCAGGCTTTTGAGTTTTGGGTGGAAGAATTTGGCTTTGAGAAAATAAAATAAGAGTGTGCTTTGTTTGTTCTTGATTTCAAAATTATAGTCTGGTGTTCTCGTGACAATAATATCGATACTGTAACATGCCAATACTGTTTTCATGCAAATGTGAATGTGGGAATGTTTAGTGTTCATATTTTACACTCAGCTTGCAGTTTTCCTTTTCAATGGGAATATGCAGAGATTACAAAAAAGGCCATGTTTGTTTGCAATAGGAAAATGATAGTTCATATACTAGATCACAAGCAAATCTTAGCATATGCAGAGATTTCTCAACCCCCATAACAAAAGAGGTTCCCATGTTGATCAGATTGGCATGTGTCAATACTCAATAGCTTACATCAGGATTAGCATGTGGAAAAAACTTGGATTTTTTTCTAAAAGATCTCCCATTGCAAACAAACATACCCTAACTGAATGTAAAGAAGACAAAAAAAGAAGAGTTTATAAGGAGGGCTTCCTAGACTAAACAAACAAATGACACTGCACATTTATCCCTACACAAGTAGCTGATTCTTTATGTACTGAAGCTAAAGAAAACTACAGGGTTCTAGTGGTCCTTGCTTGCTTCTGAAGGAATCATTATTTGATCTCATTTATGCATTTAATACCCTCTAGTATGTCTGCTTAGGTATTCAGATTCAATCTCTAAGGATGGTTGATCACTTCACCTAGTGTAGTTCACTTTTTTGGGGGGGTTGGAAAGAGGAATTTTTAAAGGATACCTTTTGTAGAATTCAATCGAGAGTCACGGTGGTTGCCGAGGCCTATAGTAGATTGATTTCTAAGGTTCTAGAAATGGATGTCATTAGTGTATTTTACATTGGAGAATTGATCTTGCTATCACACACCTCCAATATGCGGACGACACTTATTCTTCATGAAGAATAACTTGGACCATGATGGTAATCTGAAGCATCTCTTGCCCTTGTTTGGAGAGATGTCACACCTCAAGATTAACTTCTCCAAGAGTGCTATTATTTGTATGGGGTATGGTGCTCTCGTTACTCAAGCGGGTGGCATATTGCTTGTCTACCTTTCCGGATCTTGGATTAGTTATGGCTGGAGTTGTGGACAGGGGGTGGAAACTTTGGGAAGAGAGACCGCCTTTTGGAACGTATATTACTTTCCAAAGGGGTAGACCTACGTTGTTGAGAAGTGTATTGGCAAATATTCTTATCTATCACTTGTCCCTATTTCCTTCACTTATGTTGGTTGTTATAGAATGGAATAAGTTGTGTGAAATTATGAACATAATATTAATGCGAACATAATTGTTTTTGGATAGTTTGCGCGATTTTAGTAAATTGACTATAACTTGCTTATTTCAAAACATTTTCAAGTGATTCAAGTTGTGTTTATTAGATAACTCAGAGTAATACAACTTTTGTGTTTTAATCAACTTGATAATCGGTATCGATTGAGCACATAAGTTGGCCGAAGGAACACTATCCCGTTTTCATTTTTAGGACAGATTTGCGCGACTTTAGTAAAATGACCATAACTTGCTCATTTCAAAACATTTTCAAGTGATTCAAGTTGTGTTTGTTAGATAGCTAAGAGTACTACAATATTTGTGTTTTGATGAGGTTGAGAATCGGTCTCAATTGATGGTTTAAATTGGTCGAAAGTTATCCTGTTTTGCATTTTTTTTGTTTTGAGTTTATATGTTATGTTAAGTTATGCATATTTATTGAGTTTGGGTTTAAGGATTTCGAATTTGAGGGGTTTTTGAGAGTTTTCAAGGGAGAGGGAGGGGATTTGAGTGTGGGAAGAGATTTGCAAAAAATTTTGAATGGGGGAGGGAGGAACCATTGTCGATTTGATGGTTTTTGTTTGTACAGGTGGTGTAAGAGAGTAGAATGATGTGAGAGAGAGGAAATGGTGGTGTGGTGTAATCGCCGCCTTCTTGGAAAAATAGTAGAATGATGCAAGGTCCATCTAGGACTGAGCAACTTGATACTGCGGGACAACAGGTTCATGAACTGCAGAGCTGGAATCAGCAAAGTGTTGTTGATACGACTACGGAGCAGCAGATCAAAGAGCAACAGAGTTTAGTTGTTGTTGATAAGGAGCAACACTTAAACGAATTCAGGGATGATTGTAGGGATGCAGGTTACTCACCCAGTGGGATTGAAACGGCGATTCAGGCTGCGGATTCAGACGCTGAAGTAGAAGCCGAGCCAGGCCTGTCCACCCCCATATCTACCTCAGAGGAAAACCAATGCCAGTAGTGGAGGTGCTTCGCGCAATCGCTGGTATAAGAGGCTTGGGGGAAGATCCCACAACGATCATGGCTTGCCTAACACCCCAAGCTGTTAAGGGTCTGCATTCAGCAATTGCAAAAATAGGCAAGGATGCATTGGTCGCTGAATTTCAAACTTCACTTGAAGAGGCAGCAGCAAAGGTGGGGCAAAACACTAGTGAAGAAGAACGTGAGGTTACCACAACCCAGTCTCCCACGGCATATGTTCCTCGAAGGTCCTCTCGAAGCAAGAAGACAAATCCTAAATTCAGGTAACTGATGATGATACTACGAGTAGAATGCAACTGCCTATTAGCACCTTGTATGGATGCTAGATTAGTACTAGCATTCAATGGTTTTTATATCGTGATTCAATGTGGATCGTACCCGTACACCGATTTCTCATACATCCTAGGGCCTCCGTTAGGTGTACCTCACGTCATGCGAGTGATTAAAGGATTGGTTGGTACTTATGAGGAAGCAAAGTTATGGCTGGTCTATCATGCAACTACTTTAGTAGCAGCACATTTTGCAGGGTTACTCCCAAACTTGGAGACGGTGACTCTAATACTACTTAGGTTCTTTGTCGAAGATTTGAAGCAAGCTTATTGTCCTATGGATGTTGTAACGAGTGAACCTACTATCGAATGTAACTTGTAACGGTTCTATTTTTTCTGTGGTCTGGGGAGCCCATTTACACCCCACGCTTGCCTTTCAAAAAAAAAAAAAAAGCTCCTTACCTCATTGACACCTTTGTTCGATACCTTAATGGCTATCGATAATTTGAAAATGAAGGGTATATGTTGGTGCCTGCTTTCTTTTTGGCGAAGGTTGTCGAATGCATCTCGCAGAGGCACTGGTTTTTCATATTGCAGCAGGTTGGCTATAGGGTCTGTGCGGCCTTAATTGCAATATATAAAAAGGGTCAGACTCTTTCAAGTCAATCAAGGCAAAATCACACCAGTGGAGTGATCATCAATTTAATGACGGTTCATGCTGAGAGAATAGGCGATTTCGGTTGGTACATGCATGACTTGTGGCTGGTTCCAGTCCAAGTCACTCTGGCCTTGTTGATCCTATACAAGAATATTGGGCTTGCTTCTGTTGCAGCTCTTGTGGCCACCACACTTGTTATGCCCGCAAATCTGCCATTGGACAAGTTCCAAGAGAAATTAATGAAGGCCAAAGATGGAAGAATGAAGACAACGTCCGAAATTTTAAGGAATATGAGAATCCTCAAGCTTCAGGGCTGGGAGATGAAGTTCTTGGCTAAGATAGTTGATCTCAGGAAGACTGAAGAAGGATGGTTGAGGAATTTTGTGTACACCCAAGCTATGACCACTTTTGTTTTTTGGGGTTCTCATACATTTGTATTTGTCGTCACATTCGGCTCTTGTATGCTTATGGGGATACCTCTAGAGTCAGGGAAGGTTCTCTCTGCACTTGCAACATTCAGAATATTGCAAGAGCCCATCTATAATCTACCTGATACAATTTCAATGTTGGCCCAAACTAAAGTTTCTATTGATACGATGTCTTCATTCCTCCGCCTCAATGACCTGCAATCTGATATAATAGAGAAAATTCCTAGAGGCACTTCGGAGGTTGCCATTGAGATAAACGATGGTAATTTCTCATGGGATCTTTCTTCTCCCACTCCTACATTGAAAGATCTCAATTTCCAAGTACGTCATGGCATGAGGGTGGCTGTTTGTGGAACTGTTGGTTCAGGAAAGTCGAGCTTGCTTTCATGCATCTTGGGTGAAGTTCCTAAGGTGTCTGGCTGCATTAAGTTGAGTGGAACTAAGTATCACAACTATCTTCTTGCCTAGCCAAGTGAGGTTGGCAAGTGTACCTCCACATTGTTCTAGAGAGAGTTCTCTAGAACCTCCCATAAAGTTCCATAGGATTGTAGTCCTTAGATATTTCTAAGGAAGTGTGTAGAAGCTCATTATAGACCGTTAGATTAAATTGATCACCACCGTCCATTGAGGAGGTGGAGTTGTATAAATAGGCTAAGGCCTCATTTGTTGTAATCACCTCAGAGAATTCAAACAATACAAGTTCTAGTTCTCTTTAGCTCTCTTGTGTGTTCTTAGCTTGCTTAGTTTTCCAAAGTCTAAGTAAGTCTTTTGTGAGCAAGGCTGACTAGCTTTCTTTGATAACTCGGGGCAAAGTTTGCTAGTGCCACACGGGAAGTACTTGTAAAAAGAAAGCCCGTGACATAAGGCGTATGTTGCCCAATCACCTTGGATACAGAGTGGAAAGATTGAAGATAATATATTGTTCGGTAAGGAGATGGATAGAGTAAGATATGAGAGAGTTCTTGATGCATGTTTTCTAAAGGAAGATCTGGAAATATTATCCTTTGGAGATCAGACAATTATTGGTGAGAGAGGAATCAACTTGAGTGGTGGGCAGAAACAGAGAATACAGATTGCACGGGCCTTGTACCAGGATGCGGACATTTATCTCTTTGATGATCCTTTTAGTGATGCTCACACTGGAACACATCTATTTAAGGTGATTTTCATTCTTATTTATTTATTATCATTAATTTGGATGCTAAACTGCATGGATATAGTTTTGTAATTCAAGTAGACATTCACGGTGTTATATTACCCATATTGCAAGTACTCTAGCCAAACAAACACAGTAATTTGCTTAATCAGGATTTCCGTGTCAGATCATGTGTTCGAGACATGTCTATTCTTGAAGTAATTTTACCATCTCAATCAGAATATCATTGATATGAGAACATACATATTCTCACAGTGAGTCTCGCATACTTGATATGAAATTTGCTTCATTAGTTTTACTTGCTGTTAGTTTATAGTTATTGGCTGTTTTATTCAAGAAAGATATGTATAATTTTATTCAAGAAAGATGTTATGTATAACAGTCTCCACATTTCAGGAATGTTTACTTGGCATGTTGGATTCCAAAACAGTGATTTCGTTACTCATCAAGTAGAGTTCTTACCATCTGCAGATCTAATCTTAGTAAGTGGTGTGAACTTGTTTCTCATTTTTTTTTTTTTTTTTTTTTAAAGTTCCATGAATATTGATTTGCCAGAAGACTAATTTCCTTTTCTTATTTTCAGGTAATGAAAGATGGGAGAATTACACAATCAGGCAAGTATGATGATATTCTTAGTTCAGGAGCCGACTTTATGGAGCTCGTGGGTGCCCATAAGAAGGCTTTATCGGCCCTTGATTCTGTAGAGTCAGGACCAACTTCTGAGAACAGTGCCAAAGATGGTAAAATGGAGAAGGACCAAAATGTTGAGCACAAAGAAGATGGTAAAACAGATGAAATAGTTGGTCCCAAAGGACAACTTGTCCAGGAAGAAGAGAGAGAGAAAGGAAGAGTTGGTCTTCATGTGTATTGGAAATATCTGACCACGGCATATGGAGGAGCTCTCGTGCTATTCATCTTGATATCGCAGAGTCTCTTTCAATCCCTTCAGATTGTGAGCAATTACTGGATGGCTTTGAAGACTCCCATGTCAAAAATGTGAAACCTCTCGTTAACAGTCTACTCTCATCATTGTCTATGTTGCATTAACGATAGGAAGCTCCTTGAGTGTGCTTGTGAGAACCACTCTTGTTGCGACTGTTAGATACAAGACTGCTACAATACTCTTCACGAATATGCATTCCTGTATTTTCCGTGCTCATTATGTCATTCTTTGATTCCACTCCTAGTGGACGCATATTAAATAGAGTGAGTCATACACATTTACCTTCTTTTTTTTTCTTTTTTTTTTTAACTTTCCTTTGTAACAAAGGTACATATCATAAGAAATTTGTGTCAAACACCTTCTGGTACTTCCCATTTCTGACACATATTTATGTGCTCTGGCGGGGTTCACCTATCATAGTTAATCACATTCTGAAAGCAAATGTACTTAATTAATTAGTGTTTTTAATGTGCAAATTTTTTTCTCTTGAAGGCCTCTACTGATCAAAGCGCAGTGGATCTGAACATCCCATACCAAATGAGTGGAGTTGCTTCCGGATTTATACAACTCATCGGATTTATCTTAGTGATAACACAGGTTGCATAGCAGATTGTCCTTATTTTTGTACCTGTGATTGCGATCTGTATCCACTATCAGGTAATGCCCACAACACCTTTCTGAGGGATCAAGAGCCTCAAATGAAACATTGTCATATTTCTAAATTATGGGAGAGTTAGCTCGGAGAATACCATGTTAGACATTAGAGTTTTTAAACTACTGCAGTTTCTAAATTTCTTGTTTCCAGCAATACTACATACCAACAGCACAAGAAATAGCAAGGCTGAAAGAAAAGAAGGAAAGCTTGATTCGCCAGGTTTGTTCAGTTTTGCCTATAAGAAAGCCTTCTAACCTGTACAAGAGTATCAAAATTTTGTTACTGTACTCTATGATACCTACGAAGATACTGGCTATTTTGGTGTTTAGTTGCTGAAAACAGAGACAATTGGAGTATGGTTCAGTGGCAATTGGTGTGTCTGGGAAGAGTATTACTTAAGAGGAGCAAAGTCTTGGTGCTCGATGAGGCCACTGCATCAGTAGATACTGCAACTGATAACTTGGTCCAGATCCAGATAACACTCAGACAGCACTTCTCTGACTCTACGGTCGTTACTATTGCACATAGGATAACATCCGTTCTTGATAGCGATATGGTCCTACTTCTTGACCATGTATAGTAGTATCAGTTTATTCAATTATAATTTTCTGTTATATATATATATTTTTTTGGTCAATGAAGTCGAGAAACATTTGAATCTTTGTCTGCATACAATGGATTACTGTGCCAATACATAATTTTCTTAGTATTTTTGGTAGTACAATGTTTTGTTTATTCCGTTTCTTGGAAGGTGCTTTATTTTATTTTACATTGTTTTTTCAACAGGCCTTATTGCGGAATTCAACTCCCCTGGTAAGTTAGAAAACAAGACTTCTTCCTTCGCAAAGCTTGTTGCTGAATATACTATAAGATCCACGTCTAGCTTTTAGAACTCGTGTTAGGGCAGTAACTGCCCTTTGTTTGGCTGAGGTGCATGCCATGATGATGCCGATAACTCTATGACAGTGCAATGGATGTTTGAGACAAGGGAACAAGTATATTAATGCTAATGTATGTCAATGCTATGGACAATACCTGAAGTCGACCCCATCAAGGCCGTGTCTAAAATTAGGGGAAATGTTGGCGCAAGAAATAAAAGAAACTGAAAGATTGTACTGTTAGTGTATACTTCATGTAATATATTTCTAAAAGTATGATTAGAACCACTTGATTGGATGTGTGATATCTTCTGAGTTAAATAGTTGGCTGAAAGAGTAAGAAGCAAAGAAAAATAACTAAGAAGGAATCTATCTCACAAATAAAATCGTATATGGACAGTAACTGCGTTTTGTTTGGATGAGCTGCATGCTATAATGACGAGGACGAAAACTCTAAAGATGTTGGAGTTTGCTCGATGAGACGGTCTATAAATTAGGGAAATGTTAGCTTACAAATTTTAGTTTCATGTTTTTTTTTTTTTTGAAGAATAAATTGAAACATTGTGCACATTCAACACTTTTTTTTATTCTCTTTTTTTTTTTTTTTTTTGTTTGTTATACAATAGCACAAACACTCGTCATGTTTGATATCCTAATTAATCAAGGACTGATCACCAAAACCATTTAAGTGCTCTAAATACTAAACCATCTTTACAATCAAAACAACAACAATAATTTCAATATAATATGAAATTAATGCTAATTTTTAAAACATACTTGAGTTTTAGTCCAATCACTCACTTTTCCTCAACTTCCTTTCAATTTAAGTACGAGTGTACCACACAAATGAAATCAGTGAAGTCTTGATTATGTACAATATCTTCATACTGGACTGAATGATATCACAAAGTTTGCCAATATTAATTTGGTGACAAGTACTAATGCCTCAAACTGGACTGATATAAGTTCATGGGATTACACCATGTAAATCAAAATGAAATAAGTAGCGACATGGAATTCACTAGTGCTTGTCATTTTATGTGAGACAATTTGTCAGACAAACAAACAAGCTTTCTTTACTAAATGGTATCACAAAGTAAATTTTACAGTACTAAAACAAACCACACAACACATCACCACAAAGTCAATATCACTAGTATTGATACCCTTAACATCATTCATGCTTCTTAACCTTAAGAATTTCTGTTCTTCACTTGAAATCTCCTGGATCATAAACTTTCCACTGCTGCGTTCAACACAGCACCACTTGCTTCTTCTTCTTTTTCTCTTCATGCCTTCTTCCACCCAAACGCCAGCTGCTTAAATCGAACATGCATGCACATCTCTTCCACCCAAATGCTGCTTCTTAAATCTGTTTCAGCTTCCACTACACCAATTACAGATTGTCAATTTGGGGACTGATCGAACTTGGGTTTACAATAAATAAATAAAAATTTATTCTTGTAATAATTAGCTTACCAAATTTAGATCTGTACAATATCATCATCATGGATGATGGTTTCTTGATTATGTACAATATCTTCATCTGAATTGTTGGCGTTCTCCTCCTCCGCATCCTCATCGCTAAGTAATTACACATCATGTAAAAATAATTAACAGATGCCATTTTGTTTTCAAAAAGCAGGATTACTTACTCAATGCTATCACTGCATCAATTACGTACAGAGTGTCAATTTGGGTTTCCAATAAATAAATAAAAATTATTCTTGTTATAATAAGCTTACCAACTTTCGATCTTGTTTCCAATATCATCATCATCATCATTATGGATGATGGTTTCTTGATCTCCTTCTTGATTATGTACAATATCTTCATCTGAATTGTTGGCGTTCTCCTCCTCCGTATCCTCATCGCTAAGTAATTACCCAACAACAATATACAAGACCAAATTTAGTTAATAAATACACATGTAAGAAAACATAGGCCATTTTGTTTTCAAAAAGCACGATTACTTACTCAATGCTATCCTCTGCGTCTATGGCCGGTGAGTGCCCAGGTTTCCAGCAGTGACTTCTTATTGCCATTTCAAGATGCTTTGACATATCGTGGATCTCAATTTTCTTGAGAGTGGTGAGATGCTCAATCCCAGTAGGTACATTCTTCAATTTTGGACATACGCTGAAATGTATGGTTTGGATGCAAGGCATTGCTCCTTCCTCTACTTTGATCAATTTCAAATTTTCACAAGCATTGAACCATAGGGTTTGGATGCAAGGCATTGCTCCTTCCTCTACTTTGATCAATTTCAATTTAGACAATGTAAGTAGTCTCAGAGTTCTGAGTTTCGGGAAGCTTCTGGGTAGAAAGCAACACTCTTCTACTTCTATGGCGTCGCTCCATAACACTAGGTCCACCAAATTGGTTAGCCTCAGTTTAATACCTTCAAAAAATGATTCCTCTGTTATTTTGCATCCATAAAGAATCAATGATTGGAGTCTCTCAAGTGAGCAAATCCAATCAGTTGGAGTGCCATTCATTCTCCAAGCTAAATATAAGTGTTGAAGCATAAGAGGAAGAGGAGGAGCTTCAAAACTACTGATGGAGTTACTATCGTCAAAATTTAGGATCCATAGAAGTCGCAAATGTTTCATCTTCTCGACAGAAGCGAGTACAGCAGTTGCATCTTCCTCACGCAATTTACGAATCTTCAACGATCTAAGTCGGGTTAACTTCCCCAACTCTGCACCATCAATTCCTCGGGATCCATTAACCGTATTTAGGTTTTCTAAGGCACTCAACCTTCCTATTTCTTTGGGTAGTACAAAACCTCTATGAATACCATCACAAATCAGATTGCGAAGGCGGGTGAGCTTCAGGATTTCATCTGGCAGTTCAACTTCACCACCATCCTGAGGAGATGACTTGAAAGTGAGATGTAAGGTTTCCAAGTATACGAGCTTCCCCAAATAACTTGGCAAAGACGTCAACTCCTTTTTTTTGAGATCTAAACATAGATATCTCAAAAAAATTAAATTGGCTGTGACATCTTCGCCGGGAAATTCAGCCAAACGAGCTTCTAAATGCAAGACTTTCATAAGCTTAATTCCACCACCACAAATAATTGTGGAAACAGTACTAACAGTAATATCCGACCCAAACATAAGCAATGACCGGAGTTGCCTTAATGAGCTTGACAAAGTATTATGGGCAATGTCCTTGGCGTCCGAAAATGACACGCGCCGAAGTCTACCACTGATGGTTTCATAGCCAGGCAAACATCCAGCAAACTCTTGGTCGCGAGCCTTTTTCAGAATGAAATCCCGCAAAAGGTCATGGATACGACATTCAATCGGCCAACCAAAATCATGTTGGTGCACTTGAACGAGGCTTCGTGCAACCAACTCGTAAAGGTAAATCTCAGCTTTGTCTTCCTTTGTGATGTCGTCCGGATCGGAGTCACAAAATCCCTCTGCAGCCCATAATTGTAGAAGACTTGAAGAATCGATGAGATGATCCTCAGAAAACATGCACAAGTATAACAAACAAGACTTGAGATGATATTGTAAATCATTATAACTTAATGAGAGTATAATATTCACATCACCAAGTTCAGGATGACTCAACAGTGAACCATTGTCGGTATAGATTCTCTCCCATTCCACAATCGTGTGCTTAGTCGAAAGAAGGCCAGCTATGGCGACAATGGCAAGTGGGAGCCCGCCACATTTGTGCAAAAAAATTTCAATAACTCCCTTTATATGCTGGTCAATAGAGCAGTTGCTCTTTAGAACATCTGATTTGGCTGCCATCTTCTGAAAAAGTGACAAAGAATCATCTTCAGATAGCGGTTCAACTTTAAACACAACTCCGGAATTTTCTTGGCAATAATCAGCGATGCGTTCTGAACGAGTAGTCACTATGATTCGACTACCACATCCACTATCAGGCAATGCAGATTTAATTTCTCTCCATGCAGCAATACCCCATATGTCATCTATGACAATCAAGTACTTTTGGTCTTTGTAAGAGTTATGGAGCTTCTCTTTTAGATTTCTCTTTTCCATGCCTTCTAATTGAGAGAGGGCTCTTTTCTTCTCCTCCTCCTCGTTGAGTGTCGCCAAAATCAGTTCCTTCAAAAGGCGATCAGTGTCATAACTCTGTGAAACAACGATCCATCCACAAATATTAAAGTGGCTTTTGATTTGTTGGTTTTCATACACCTTCTTAACAAGGGTGGTCTTGCCAACACCACCTTGTCCAAACACACAAGAGACTCCAAGGCTTGCTTCTTCTGTTATCAACCGAGTGATTAACTTGCTTTTGTTTTCATCGATGCCCACCACTTTATCATCATCAAGAAACAGAGCATCATCTTGAGGATTTCGTGATTCCCGTCGTATCGTGCGAGAAGTAGCTGCGGAGACGACAATTGGCATGTCAGTATACATCATATATTCTTTACAAAAAAAAAATGTGATGAAGCAAATTAATTGTTATTAGATAAATGGTTTCAAATAAATAATGCAAACATTTATGAACTTACAAGCTACAAGTGAGTCGTGAAACTGGTATTTATCCTTTCCTTTCGAAATATTATCCAACCGGCCTTTGATGTGCTCGATCCGATGAGCTAATTTAGGTCTTTGAAACAAGTACTTGTGCAAGAAGTTTTTTACTTTGTAAATGAACCCACAAGTTCCATACCCACGAACATGAAGATGTTGTTCGCGGTATTGAAGTACATATTCTTCTACGAGATCTTCAATTTCAAATGCTACATGTCGCAACTGCCGCAACCAAACTTTCACTTGTTCTCCTCCCTCAATTTCTCCCTTTGCCTCTGCATCCTTCAGGTAAGCCTCGATCATCTGGAATTGTTCTTTGATGTATTCAAGTTCGGTGTTAAAATTTATATGCAGGACCACTTCATCTCTGATCAGTGACCCAAGTCTTTCAACAACTGAACTCACAATGCTCTCAGTCATTGTTTCCTTCTTCCCCTGTGTTTTTTCTCTTTCTTACTTGAATTTAGCAATGAAGAATGCTGGTTTGATTTGTAAAAGAAAGAGATCCACCAGGTATTTATAGATCAAACTTAATTGAAGGATGTATCAGTATGATAATTAAAAGGTGGGGACACTTGGGTCCAAGGCATACTGGACCTATTATATTAATTCATGATTTTTTGTGTAGTTATTTCTTTTCAAACGTGACATGGTTTGAGATGAATTGAAGGTGGGGATGAAAGGAAATCCATATGCTCGTAAAATGTTTGTAGGATCTAATTATTTTTGGATGCTGCGACACCATTCCTCAGGCTAATCAACCTAGAAACCAATGGTGTAGTTCACATGGGAATGATGTGACGCTGTCACTTGTAGAGTTAGCTCACATGGGATGTCTGGCACAAACATTTACGAGACTTAGTAGGAATGATGTAACAGGTGGACGGAGTGGAGGAAATTAAATTCACTTGTAGAAAGTTGAAAAAGACGGGGCAAGAGAACAGCACAGCTGTTACGTTAGTTCACATGGGATGTCTTGCACAAGAGTAAGTATACAGTGCCTGATGTTGCGTCTGGTTATCAGATACCGTTCATTTGCATCAAAATATAAATTATGGAGATCATTTTTTAGCATATTATTAGTGATGAGGATTCTTATTTTTTCTCCAACCGGTGCTGCGAATCACAAATCAAGTAGGTATTATTGTTAACAAAAAGAATCTATTTTTAGATTTTATATGGGCACACTCTTATTAGAGTCCACCTATGATGTATCTTTTTAAACAAAAATCCACAATTAGTGTCATTCACACTACTCCCTGTATATGGTCACTAATGAGACATTCTTCAGGAAAGCCTAAATTTTTTGGAACTCTTCTTTGATGCGTTCAAGTTTGGTGAGAAAATTTTTCTGCGAAACTGCTTCATCTTTAATAAGTGACTCAAGTGTTTCAACAACTAAACTCACAATACTCTCGGTCATTGTTTCCTTCTTCTTTTTTCTCAATCTTTCTTACTAGAGTTTAACAACGAAGGCTTGTTTGATTGGTAAAAGAAAGATATCCTCCAAATATTTATGAACCAAACTTATTTGAAGGATGTATCATTGCGATAATTATAAGGTCATTGAAGGCTTGTTTGATTTATAGAACTCTTTTTTTTTTTTATCCCTCAACCCCTCCCACCCTAGATATCATCGGCTAGGATCAACCCTGTGACTCAGAGATATCATCCGCCACTGCTCAATCACTGAGTCATCACACCTTTGACACTATAGAACCTGTAATTAAGAAAACTTATGACTCTCAATTGAGAAATTAAGTACATAATCAATTCGTTTTGAGCTTGAGAGTATTATTTGTCTATTGTTTCAGTTAGGATGTTGCAATTATTCGCAGATAATCAATTCATGACAATGATTTTCATTAGAATTGTGTTATTTATCAGCATTCACAATTTCACATTGGGCTTTTCTAAACGTTGAGGAAACATGCGAGGGAGATGAGCTAGGGATGGGTGGTTACCTCGCTCTCTTTCCATTAATCACGCAAAATTGGTAATATGTCTTTTATATTGCTTTCAATAACTTTCCTAGCAATTATAGGTTCATTTTTTGGTTGTAAAGTTGGGGTTATGGAGAATTTGGAAAATGTTTCAAATCTAAAATTCATCCCTAGTCAGCAGCATCCCGTTTAAACATAATTGGCCTTCTTTTTTTAAATGACGCCTCTTTTATTCTAAATGTCGAGGAAGTGGGCGAGGAAATGAGCGAGGGGAGAGAGATGGCGGGGTGGGAACCGTTCACCTCCCTCGAGATGTGTGTCATCTTTTATTATTACCATCAACTGTTCAAGAAGACTCTCAAGATTTATATATGGATGCAATAGATTGACAAATTTCAATCGGAGAAGATGAACTTTAATGTTTTGGAATTAGTTAACAAAGGAAACCCAAATATATATTTTGATATGGTATGACAATATAACACATATGGTGCACATGAAGCCCAACAGACTTTCATTATAAATGTTTTATGATTATTTTTCTTGATCATTGTAGATACAATGTCGTAATGCTGCTTGGTGGTAAGCTAATTATCATCTGTTCTATGCTTTATTTGAGTATGTATCCTAAAAAGAAGCTCAATTTTACTCTTTCTGATTAATAATTTAGCAATAATGATGAGGTCACCATGCTGATTAATACGAACTCAGGTATCTTCCATATTGAAGCTGACATATAAGAAATTAAAATAAAACATTTGTGAGATTGTTTGTATCCAACATTGTATAAGATTTTAATGAGGCTTGGTTACTCATTATGAGCTTTTCTCAAATTATTAAGTGCTTTTCGGTCCCACTGTTTAAACAACCAAACTTTTCTCAGATTATTTATTGTATCCAACTAAATTTTTCTGCAGGACCACTTCATCTCTGATCAAATCAAAGTGTTTCAACAACTACTCAAATAAAGAACCATTCAATGCAACACCAATAAGTTCATTACATAATACAAGTTCGTTACAAAATCTGTTCATATGTATATTGCAAAATAAAATCTCACATATCATTCACTCAAAAGTAAAAAAAAAAAAAAACAAGTACAAAATCATTACAATTAACACTAACATAACATTGATCAAATCCCTTGTAAAAGCCCAATAATCGTTGACTTGGATTTCATGTTTTTCGTAAAGTAGGACAAAGACCTTGCTCGTACCTTTCAAAGATGATATACCCTAGCCCTAGGTAGGAAATAACTTATAAAAAATCAAAATTCATTCATTAATTGGTTCCAAGTCTTGATCAACGACAATGGTCTTTTGGCAATTAAAACAGTTAAAAAACAACCTTTCTTGTTGCCAATATCCAAAGTCTACACAAGTCAATGTAGAACTTGTTGGGCAAGTTTTCAAATCTGGTGCCTCTCAAAGTGGACTTAAATATTGGAAGATTTTTTTTTCTAAATTTCTAACATTCCTTGTTCTTCCAGCTTGCAAGGGCATCAACTTTGCTTTGTATACTACCAGTACATGGAAAATGCTAGGTTAGTGAGAGCCATAAATCAGAATATACCCGTGTACCATCATTCACACCCGTCGTATACACCACAACCATCATTCACAAACCATCATTCACAACCATCGTTCACACCACAACCATCATTCACACCCGTCGTTCACACCACAACCATCATTCACAAACCATCATTCACAACCATCGTTCACACCACAACCATCATTCACTCCACAACCATTGAGGTTGTACGCCATTGGTGAGCCTGAAAGTTTCACATTAGTAAGCGTTGAAATGCGAGGGTATTCTTATGTACTACAACCATTAAATTAAATTTAATACAATGGAAACCAGAGTCACGACTTAAAAAGGAAAGCTTGATAAATTAAAGTAAATGTAGAACACAAAGGCAAACCTAAGGGTGTGTTTGGTTGCATAGAATCCTATGCAATGGAAATTCATAAGGGAACCCTTACATTTTAGCCTAATTTGATGTATCACTCCACATCTATCACTTGATTTTGTGATCAATGGTGAGAATGAAAGTTCCATTAACTTGAGAATCACATGCCTTGAGGGACCATGTGATTCTCATGTTCACGAGACTTTCATTTTCACCATTGATCATAAAATCAAATGGTGAATGTGGAGTGATGCATCAATTTAGCATAAAATATAGGTGTCTCCTTATGAATTCTCATGACATAGAATTTCATACAATCAAACACACCCTAAATAACATAAGCCTTTGTTGGCTCTACGTTAGCATAAGGCCTCAAATGGTCTGCATTGAGGTCTGCAAAAGAAAATATCCCTCCTGACTCCCGAGGAACTTCTCCCAATACAATTCCTTGTGGCATTCAAATCTACATTCCCATTGTCAAGCCCCTCAAAAACAAATTAGTAATTAGTAATTAGCTAAAACAATTGAAAACCAACATCCTTGAGAAAGGAATCAATTATTATTACCATCAACTGTTCTATATTTACAAGTTCTTGGGGGTGAAAATCAAGAAGACTGTCAAGATTTATATACGGATACAATAGATTGACAATTTTCAATTGGAGAAGATGAACTTTAATGTTTTGGAATTAGTTAACAAAGGAAACCCAAAAATATACTTTGATATGGTATGGCAATTTAACACATATGGTGCACATGAAGCCCAACAGACTTTCATTATAAATGTTTTATGATTATTTTACTCGATCATTGTAGATACAATGTTGTAATGCTAATTGGTGGTAAGCTAATTATCATCTGTTCTATGCTTTATTTGAGTAGGTATCCTAAAAAGAAGCTCAATTTTACTCTTTCTGATGTCGATCAAGAAGAGGAGTGTTAATTAGTTCCAAAGTTGGGAATGTGGAGGAAACTATTTCAGGCAGTGATCTGGTCTCGCTGTTGATTTTTTTATGATGCCCAGGCAGATGATTACGAGGAATTGCATGAATCAGAAATAACGTTTTAAAATTTCAGCTCAATCCGACCAATTATCATCACATAATCACATTAGAAAATACAACAACAAAAATTATAACTCAACAATTGTAGTTAAAGGTATTTATTTATCATCATTATTATTGTTTTCCTTTTGGTGCTAATGATACAAATTCGTGACACATATTAAAACCCCTTATTGGTGGTCTCGATAAATTTGGTGGTTTGTGATATTTTTTGGATCCTCAAACTAAGGTCATCATCATCTTCATCAAGTTTTTTATTGTTTAACCCAAATACAGATAGCATAACGAATTCATTGATGCTTTTAGATTCTCTAATTTCAATTCTCAAAGATAATTAAAACCACCTATATTTCCTTTCTACTCATCCATAAAATCTATCTCATCACAAGTCATCTGTCTTCTCTCCCAACCCAACCCAACCCAATCTAGCCCAAAAGTCCATTTGCGCGCATATATTTCTTGGAAGACCCCAACTTTTTACACCACTACTCTTTTTTTACCTGCTCAATGACACCACCAATAAAATAGTGCCCAAAACATGTTTGTCATGGGTAAAACAATTTTTGATCGAATTGGGGTGGCCAAAACAACCCTTATCCTCGCACTCGCAGGGTCTTTTTCTCCCTCTCAAGCTCCCGTAATGATGCCCATCGCCAGCTTCTCTAGTCCTTTCGCAACTTCATTGACTTTTGTCTCTTTTCTAGCTAGTTCCTCAACTTTGTTTGAAAAAAGCTTGGTTGATTTTTTTTACGTGAAAATGGATGAGTTTAGTGAAGCTAATGATAATAGACTTAAAGATGATAGTGGTGGATGTAAGTGTAATTATTGTAGACATGAGGGTGTGCATTATGCTCATATCATATGAGGAAACGAAGAAAATGAACAATTTAAAGAGGAATAACAACCCACTTCACCTGAGGTAACACTCTCAACTTGAGATGAACTTGCATGGGCATTTTTTATTGTTGTGATTATTGTAATATCATGTTTAATTCTCTCATTCGTTTATATTTTGTGGTCAATGGAGTAAAAAAAAAACATTTGAATCTTAGTCTATAATGGATTACTGCGCCAATACATGATTTTCTTAGTATTTTTGGGTCTTATAGTCGGCAGTCTAGGGGTAGTATAATGTTTTGTTTATTCTTTTTCTTGTAAGGTGCTTTATTTTATTTTACATTGTTTTTTCAACAGGCCTTATTGCGGAATACAACTCCCCTGGTAAGTTGTTAGAAAACAAGACTTCTTCCTTCGCAAAGCTTGCTGCTGAATATACTGTAAGATCAACGTCTAGCTTTTAGAACTCGTTTTAGGGCAGTGACTGCCCTTTGTTTGGCTGAGGTGCATGCCATGATGATGCCGATAATTTATGACAGTGCAATGGATGTTTGCGAGTATATTGATGTTAATGTATGTCAATGCTATGGACAATAACTGTAGTCTACTCCATCGAGGCCGTGTCTAAAATTAGGGGAAATGTTAGCCCAAGAAATAGAAAAACTGAAAGATTATACTGCTAGTGTAAACTTCATGTAATCTTCTGTTATATTTCTAAAAGTATGATTAGAACCACTTGACTGGATTTGTGATATCTTCTGAGTTAAATAGTTGGCTGAAAAAACTAGAAGCAAAGAACTAAGAATGAATCTATCTCACAAATAAAATCGTATATGGGCAGTAACTGTGTAATTTTTTGATGAGCTGCAAAAGATGACATTACGATTATTTTTGAGACGGTCTATAAATTAGGGAAAGTGTAAGCTTTACCAATTTTTGTTTCATGTTATTTTAGAAGAAGAACAAATTGAAAGATTATATACATTAATCTAAGGACTCTGATCACCAAAACCATTTAAGTGCTCTAAACTCTAAACCATCTTAACAATCAAAACACCAACTAGTAATAATTTCAATATCTACTTCTCCAACTAACCCTCTTTTTACCCTCCAAAAGCCGAAAGAGCATGAACAGCTTATGTACAACTTTGAGTTTTTAGTTCAATCGCTCACTTTTCCTCAACTTTCTTTCAATTTAAATACATCCTCCCTACAAACCAGAAAATCCATCCCAACACAACAAACTTGGTTTCCAAGTATACGAGCTTCCCCAGATAACTTTGTATGCAGGGAAAGAGATTTAATGACTAAACTCAATACTGAAGACAGTGTCTGAGATTACGAAATGATTTAGGAAGACAAATTTTCACCAAGTAAAATTAATAATACTGAAACAAACCACACAACACAAAGACTGGTATCAAACAAACAAATACTAATATTGATAGCCTTAAAATCATTCATGCTTCTCAACCTTTTTGCTTTCTCTGGTCACTTGAAACTTTCCACTGCTGCATTCAACACAGCACCACTTGGTTCTTCTTCTCTTCATGTCTTGCTCCACCCAACCGCTGGCTGCTCAGTGCTTAAATCAAACATACATGCACATCTCTTCCACCCAAATGCTGCATCTTAAATCAGTTTCAGCTTGCACTGCATCAATTACAGAGTGTCAATTTGGGGACTGCACTTGGGTTACAATAAATAAATAAATAAAATTTATTCTTGTTATAATTATCTGTACAATATAATCATTATCATCATGGATCATGGTTTCTTGATCTCCTTCTTGAATATGTACATCTGAATTGTTGGCATTCTCCTCCGCATTCGCATCGCCAAGTAATTACCCAACAACAACAAGAACAACAAGATATAAGACCAAATTTAGTTAATAAATACTCATCATGTAAAAAAAATTAACAGAGGCCATTTTGTTTTCAAAAAGCAGGATTACTTACTCAGTGCCCCCCCTTGCTTCTATGGCCAGGGACGGAGCCACATGGAGGCAAGTGGGGGTACTGACTTCAAAAAAAATTTTATGGCCACCCTTGCCAACGAATCCGTCCTGCCTCACTCCTTCCTCTCTATCTGTTCCTTCTCCCTGCTCTGCCCCTCTGTTCTCATTTGCTTCCTCTATCTGTTTACTGTGACACCGGCAATCGCCCCTTTTTGCTTGACTTAGTTGTTTTTTCCACCATCGCCGTTAACAACCAACAACCACAACCTCTTTCCTTCTTTGAGGAAGAAGTTTTTAAAAAAAATGTATTTTTTTGATGAATTCGTATCTCGAGATCTATTTTTGTATTTTATTCATAGATTTTTCTGGAGATACATGAAAATTTTGATCCATTAAATTTTTTCTCAAGATACATGTTTGTATCTCGAGGTTCATCCGTGTGATATTGTTTGAAGGACATTTTGGTAATCAACGTGAGCATTTTAACAGTCAATGCACGTTGATTGCTAGTCATGGGGGAGACTGTAATAATGGTAAATGATAGGGTAACCTCTAATTAGCTATTTATGATAGGTGGCAAATTGCAATAACCCAATTTTTTTGTTCACATCTAATTTACATTTGATTTGATTTTTCTCCCATATATTTATCTTTTGTGCTCCTACTAAGTAGCTTGTTGGATTCATTTTCTTCCCCGTAGATTAGATGGAGTTTTGTTTAGCAATTGATGTTTTATATAGTTATTTATGTATTGTTCAAATTAATTTTTTTCTTAAAGTAATTAATTATGACTCATTACTCGCCCCCCTTCAACATAAATTTTGGTTTTGTCATTGTCTATGGCCAGTGAGTGCCCAACTTTCCAGTAGTGACTTCTTATTGCCATTTGAAAATGCTTTGTCATTCTGTACAAGATAATTTTCTTGAGAGTGGTGAGATGCTTAATCCCAGTAGGTACATTCTTCAATTTTGAACATTCCCAGAAATGTATGGTTTGGATGCAAGGCATTGCTCCTACCTCTACTTTGATCAATTTCAATTTGGACAAATAAATTAGAGACAGAGTTGTGAGTTTCGGGAAGCTTCTGGGTAGAGGAAATCAATGTTGTAGCGATGGTGGAAGATTCACCAGGAGCAACAGTGACAAATGGGTATATTGATATTGTGGAACAACCAGGTTGGGTGTGGAGAGCGTAGATTGAAGCCAAGTTGAAAGATCAATACAATCTTAGCAGAGATATGAGAGTGGAGTAAACTATCATCTTGACCTATTTTTCCTATCATCAAGTTGTTCCAAGTTCTAAGGAGCTGCATCCATTTGGTGGAAGAAGATGACGACATGAATACCAAGGATATTCTTCGAGATTTTTGATAAAATTTTGATGGAGCAATAGTGTTTGATGCCTTATATTAAATTTTTTCGAGATTAGAAAGGTTAAGATTGTCTATTTAGTTTGTTGGCTAACCAAGCTTAATCAAATCAATAATTTTAGGGGTCGAGGGAGGGAGCGAGGGAATGGGCCCCTCGAGATACGCGCAGGTGTTTTGCTCCCTCCCTCGATACCTAGAAGGGCTCTAATCAAATAGACTTTATTGTTCATTAGTATGAAAATGTAGGCTTTCATAGCCATTACTCCAACTATGATATTCCTAAATGGTTTATTTTATTGAAAAGTAGGCCTTCAAGATCATTTTTGGAACTTACAACAAATGTAACAATCCAAATTGCAGAAGTTACAGGTGACAAGATTCAAATCATTCATTTCTCTTAATTATTCCATATGGCATCTTTTTCTTATTCTTCATCTTCATTTATCGTTATATTCAAATCATGTTCATCCCAAAATGTTACTGCAACAATGGCGAAATCCCACTCAACAAATTCTCTTAATTCCTCACTTCTTATCTTACTAACCCTTTTCTTCATTTCAACTATCACTATGGAACTGACCCAATCTTCACCAATCTGCAACACCAACTCCATCAAGCCCACCACCCCATTTATCGCCTTCCTCGAACGACTTCAAGAGACCGCGCTGAACACTTACGGGAATGTCAGCTTTGATCCCAAGCAATACGTGGACGTCTCTTTGAAGTTCAATTTGTCTAAAGTGGAAGAGGTCTTTAATGAGTTGCATAAATCCAATAATGGATCAGTTTCGGTTCATGATCTCAATGGATTTATTGATATGTTTGTTGAATGATGCAGGGAATGATTTGGTGTACCATAACCCTGTTGATTTTGTGGTTCAACCAATGGGTTTTTTGCCCAAAGTGGAGAATCCCAAAGTTCGGGATTGGGCATTGGAGGTGCACTCATTGTGGAAGAATTTGAGTCGAAAAGTAGGCAATGATGTCTTCAAAAATCCTGAATTGCATACTCTGCTGCGTTTGCCAAGGCCAGTCATGATTCCAGGTTCCTGGTTTAGAGAGGTTTATTATTGGGATTCATATTGGGTAATCAGGTCAGTTGTTTCTGATTTCATTCTATTTCTCCAAAACTTTAATCATAGGAAAGCTACAAATTTTGAAAATGTTTATTGGTGTATATTGGATTCATATATATCCCCATCAGTTAAATATGGAAACAATATGTGCCATGAAATACACCCTGAGTGTATATGATTTTTGAGTTAAACAACCCTACGTATTAGTAACTTGTGACATATTTCAAGCATGATCTCTTCAATGAGTTTTGGATTTTCAAAATTTGGAAAAAAAATAGATATAAGAAACTCAGAAGAAAATTGCTTTCCGATTTATGTGTACTAACATTGCATAATCTCATTTAATAGTTTGAAAGATGCTGATCTCAATATCAATTAAGCTAGATCAATGTTAAACTCTTTCTTTATGTTCATTTGTGATCTCAGCTTGTACCAACCCCGTGACATTTTATATTTCTATTTCTAGTTTTGTACTTATGTTTCTTGTCCGGCAGAGGATTGCTAGCAAGCAAAATGTACTAGACCGCAAAGTCTATTGTTTATAACCTTGTATCACTAATTAATGAATATGGTTATGTACTAAATGGTGCAAGGATATATTACAGTAACCGAAGGTAATATGCTTTCTTCTCAAATCATTTCATCTTACTCGATTGCTCTATCTTCTGATTCATTTGTAACTTTTAGTTTTTAATCAATGATGGTCTTGTGATTATGGTAAAAAGAGCCATGCCAGGGATTGCTCCATTTTTTGTGATGTCTCAAATGGACTTAACAAAGTTCTTTCTGATAGCTTTGTCATGCACGTTGCAGTTGAAACACATCCAATCTGATAGTTTTCTCCTTTCTATAATTACGAAGGGCTTTTTCTTAAGTGCACCGGTAAAGTGTCTGGTAGCACCAGCCAAGATACCAGTGCACTGAGACCAGTGCACCGTAGTATTTCTCATTACGAAGATACCTCTAGGAACCGTTTATCTTCTGATATTTCTATAGTGTTTAATAATTTGAGCTGTGTCTATTATTACTTCTTTTTTTTTTATTTACTTAGTTGTCAAAATCTCTATCATGGATATGGAATACATTGTTCACATGCATAACAATGTGTGTGTATTATTCAAGCTGGACTTATGATCTCCGTCATCAGTACTTGAGTTTTTTCTTATGTGCATAACACTAGTGTATTGCCCGTGTCGTTAGCATGATACGAGGTGGGTCATGGAAATAGATCAAACTCGGTTAAAATTTTAAACAATTAGAAAGAAAAAAATAACTAATTTTAAAATCGCTATAATTAATCCTCCCCAAACTTTGATTTTCAAAAATATGGAGTTCATGGTTTTTGCTTGAACGTGTCTTAATATTGAAAACACTTACGACGTGAAATGCATTAGATTACAATTATTTTTGAAAAAAAATGCATTTGACGTGAAATGCATATTTAAAACTTTAAGCGTTTGTATTAATGTAATGATTGATTTTAAAACTTTCAATGTTTGTATTAGTGATTGGTTTCATTGGAAACATCTTCATAAATGAATTTCAAGTTTACTAAAATTTAAAAGTAGATAATTATGATGATTTTCATTTAAAGGACTTAAATTTTCTCTCTCCGCCACATATGCATTCCACAAACTTTTTTAACATTCATTTCTTTTGCCCTTTTAAGTGTAACTTGTTTACAAACATGTCATTGTTGATAATGAATCTCCACCATCAACATCTTTCGCAATTTTAAATCCTAACGTCATTTATCGGCAACCCCAAATACCGTTGTGATTTGTAATATAGACTAGGGTATTTCCATTGCCTTCAGTACTCAAATTGTGAACATAAATTTCAGTCAAACACCTTCCCTTCCACTCCACCATCCTTTTATGTGATCCGTTAGATCTTTATATTTGAGTAAATATTTGTCGTCTTTGTCATGGGAGGACCATCTCACACATTTGCAAATTGTCCTAAAAATCCTATCCACCCACAATCTGTTTGCAAAAGAGTCAAAATGTCAATTCGGTGTTTTACAAGTGGAGTACTTGGGCCACATAATTTCGGAGCAAGGGGTGTTGGTTGATCCAACCAAAATACAAGCTGTCATTGAATGGTCTACACCGACAACGGCAAAAAAATCTATGGGTTCCTCGGTTTAGCAGGCTATCATAGGAAGTTCATTCGAAATTTTGGATGTAAAACAGCTCCTTTGACTTGACTCTTGAAAAAGGACGACTTCCAATGGAATGACGCACCAGAGATGCCATTCAAACAATTGAAAGAGGCATTGACTTCATCACCAGTTTTGCGCTTTCTCGATTTTTCTCAACGATTCGTGATTGAATGCGATGCTAGCGGAATTGCAATCGGGGCTATCCTTACCCAGCAAAGCTATCAGGAAATGGCGTCCATATTTGCTTGTGAAACCATTTACAGTCTGCACTAACCAAAAAAGTCTTAAGTACCTATAGGATTAGCGATTACTACACCAACGCAAACACAATAGCTACCAAAGATACTTGGTTACGATTACGAAATTGAGTACCAAAAAGGGTCTGAAAAGTGAAAACCAGGGTGCGGATTCTTTGTCACATGTAGTTGAATTTCAATTTTTATCAATTTCTAGACCACATGCAGATTGGTGGCCACTGCTCCAAAGGAGGTCCAACGAGACTCATTTCATGGAGAATTGATAAAGCAAGGTTCCTCCCAAACAGATCACAAGCTGCTCCAATGAGATGGTGTGTGGTTCAAAAAAGATAGTTTATTTGAACCCCAACTCCACCTTGATTCCAAAGATAATTGTCGACTGCCATTCATCACCAATTGGTGGACATTTCAGGTTTCATAAAACCATTTTCTATATCTTTTTTTTTTTTTTTTTTTTTTTTTTTTTTTTTTTTTTTTTACGATCAAACATGAAGATGTTTATTAATGAAAGAAAGAGAAATAAATTACAACGAGAAACGTTCCTATATCAAGGAATGCCAAGACACTATAAAAGTGTCAAAACCCAAATCCTTAAATAAATTACATGCCGAACCCATCCTCCACAACAATTCTCTAATCTCGATAAAGATAGAGTGCTCCGATCTGTGTAGTCCTTCAAAAACCCTTTTATTTCTTTCTTTCCACACACACCACATGAGAACCTGAGGGACCCTACGCCATAACCACTCCCCCCGACGGGAAGGATTAGCTTGAGACCACCAACTTAGCCAATCTAAAATGGAGTCTTCAAACATCAAACTCAAACCGAATTCCACCAAAAAACTGCTCCAAATGGATTTGGAGAAACTGCAATGAAGCATCAAATGGTCCAGTGTTTCTTCAAATTCATTGCAAAGCACACAAAGACTCCCAGTGAGGATTCCCATTTTCCTTAACCTATCTTTAGTCAATATCTTCTCGTGCAAAACTGACCAACTAAAGAAATTAATCCGAGGAAAAAGGTTTTTCACCCATACCAGATTTTTGTGGGAGGAAATGAAGGGGTTAGAGTGGGTCTCATAATGAGATGCAGCCAACATATCCGAAAATTCTTTCACCGAGAAGCCCACACCTTTACCCTTCCACACCAAACTATCTGGTCCCTCTGAGAGTATTTGTCTACCCAACAAATGTATAAGATTAGCGAACTCATCTAGTTCCTCAGTATTAAGGTGTCTGCGAAAGGAAAGGTCCCAAGAGTTGTCGTTAGACCAAAAACTGCTCACACTCCCAAATTGATTGTTGTTAATGATAAACAACCTTGGAAACAAATCCTTCAAAGGTTGGTTACTACACCAAACATCATGCCAGAAAGAGATGAGATCACCATTTCCACATTGGAGAGAGGTGTGAGGGTAGAAGCCACTTGCGCATCGGGAGATAGACTTCCACAAAGAGCAGCCGAAGGAAGTGTACTTAGTTTTCTTTTCCCAAACTCATCTATTGCGCCCATATTTGTCCATGATGAGAGATCTCCATAAGTTATCATTCTCATCTGCAAATCGCCAAAGCCACTTAGAAAGTAATGCAATATTGAAAGTGAGCACCTGACGAATGCCTAAACCACCTCGGGATTTAGGGCAACAAATTTTCTCCCAGCCCACTAAATGCATCTTTCTAGAGTTATGAGAAGAACCCCAAAGGAAATCGCGCATGATCCGTTCCATCTTGGCAGCTATGGAACAGGGAACCTTGATAAGAGACAGAATGAAGACCGGGATAGATGCTAATGTGGATTTGACAAGAGATAGTCTGCCTGCTTTGGAGAGAAATTTGCGTTTCCAAGACGCTAGTTTTGATTCCATCCTTTCGATCGTCTCATCCCACACAGCTTTACTTTTGAAACTAGCCCCCAATGGCATGCCCAGGTACTTAACTGGAAGGTGACCTGCTGAACAACCCAATAAACCCGCCAACTGGTGCAAATGGGGGACATCTCCAATGGGCAACACCCTAGATTTGTGGAAGTTGATTTTCAGTCCTGAAATAACTTCGAACCAAAGCATAATTCTCTTAAGAGCAAGAACCTGAGAAGCGGACGCATCACAAAAGAGGATAGTATCATCCGCATACTGGAGAATAGAGATGGGTGGACTACCCTCCGCTACCGAAACCCTCTTACTAGGCCAGCATCAACCGCTTTAAGAATCATTTGGGTTAAACCTTCTGTTGCTATAGTAAAAAGAAGAGGAGACAGAGGATCGCCTTGTCGAAGGCCTTTCGAGCTATTGAAAAACCCGTGCAGTTGACCATTAATTTTCAGAGAGAAATTTGCTGTAGATCTGCAAGTGTGAAGCCAATGAATCCATTTGTAGTCAAACCCCATGCGAGCCATTACCAAATCCAAGTATCTCCAAGAAACATTGTCAAAGGATTTGGAGAAATCTAATTTGATAACAAGCCCTGGAACACCCTGTTTTTTTTCTGGAATCAATAATTTCATTCGCAATCAAGGGGCTATCAACCACCTGTCTTCCACTGACTGCTGCACTTTGAAAAGGAGAAATGACTGAATGAAGAACTATTTTCAATCTGTTAGCCAACACCTTGGCAATGATCTTATAGGCCCCATTCAAAATACTGATAGGTCTAAAATCATTTACCGTCCGCATTCCCGCACATTTAGGAATGAGTGAGATGATAGTGGTGTTCAACCGCCAATCGAGAAAGTTCTCAAGTTAAAATCTGCAACAACTTTCAGAAAATCATTTTTGATTACCTCCCACATATTCAAGTAGAACACCATTGAGAAACCATCAAGACCTGGAGATACTTCAGATTTTAGATCTTCCATTGCCGCTCTAATTTCCATCTCCGAAAAGTTTTCTACCAAGGCAGTAGCTGTAGACTGAGAGATAGACTTGAAGGTAATCCCCGAGAAGAAAGGTCGCCACTCCTCCTTTTCATGGAACAACTTCTTGAAGTGAGAAATCAAGAGTGCTCTAATACTGATTTCATCCATCGTCTAGTGGATATAATCTCATTATGGTAATCATCGATAGATTGACGAAATATGCTCATTGCATAGTCTTGAAACACCTGTTTATAGCTGTGACTGTCGCCAAGGCATTTATCGCCAATGTGGTTCACCCACACGGCATTCTGACATCAATTGTTAGTGACCGCAACAAGGTTTTTATCAGCTCCTTTTGGCGATGTTATTCTAGCTGCAGGGAACCAAGTTGTGTATAAGCTCGAGTTACCACCCCAATCTGATTGTCAAACCGAAGTTGTCAATCGAACTTTGGAATAGTATTTACGATGTTTTGCCTGTGACCAGCCACGAAAATGGCTCGAATGGATTCCTTGGCACATCTACTCACTCCTCTACCAAAATGACACCCTTTGAAGTTGTTTAGACATTCCGCCTCCAAGTCTACTAGCTTATGTGCCGGGCACTTCTCATGTCCAAGTGCTAGATGAGTATATGCGTGACCGAGATGCCATTTTATGTGTGATCCGACACAACCTCCTGCTGGCTCAACATCAGATGAAATGTCAAGCAGACCAACATCGACGCGAGGTCTCATTCGTTGTGGGAGATTGTGTATTTGAAACTACATCCTTATCGACAGACTTCTGTGGCATTTCGTGGCTCCATGAAACTCGCCTCACGTTTCTTTGGTCCATACCAAATCATTGAGAAAGTAGGTCTAGTGGCTTATAAATTGGCTTTGCTTCCTGGCTCTTCATAATGTGTTTCATATCAGTTTGTTACGAAAGCATTTGGGACTAGTGCTCACTCCGACTTCTACCCAACTTCCCCGTCTCGGATACTTCGACCATCCTTCCACAACCCAAATCGTCTTAGATCGTCGTGTAATCCAAAAGGGTAAATACCGTCCAAAGTCCAAAATCTTGGTAAAATGGGTAAATGCTATACGGTTCAGAATGTTGGGCTACTACGGGATAACATACGCATACGATGGCAGTAGCAGAAATGCGTATGTTAAGGTGGATGTGTGGTAAAACTCGTAAGGATAAAATTAGAAATGAAAGAATTAGGAGATACTTAGGTGTAGCGCCCATTGAGGACGAAATTAGAGAAAGACGTTTAACTTGGTTTGGTCATGTGCGGAGGAGACCAAGCACGACGCCAATTAGAAAATGTTTAGATTGGCAAGTTAATGGAGGGTGTAGACGGAGGGGACGACCGTTGAAAATTTGGATGAAGAAGGTGAATGAAGATATCATTGAGCTTGGATTAGGCGAGGAAATGTGGGAATATCGCATTGCTTGAAGAACCAAAATCCATGTAGCCGACCCCAAAAATCTCGGGAATGGGCTTTGATGATGATGATGATGATTTTCAGGTAATGAAAGATGGGAGAATTACACAATCAGGCAAGTATGATGATATTCTTAGTTCAGGAGCAGACTTTATGGAGCTCGTTTGTGCCCATAAGAAGGCTTTATCAGCCCTTGATTCTGTTGAGTTAGGACCAACTTCTGAGAACAATGCCAAAGATGGTAAAATGGAGAAGGATCAAAATGTTGAGCACAAAGAAGATGGTAAAACAGATGAGATAGTTGGTCCCAAAGGACAACTTGTCTAGGAAGAAGAGAGAGAAAGGAAGAGTTGGTCTTCATGTGTATTGGAAATATCTAACCACGGCATATGGAGGAGCTCTCGTGCTATTCATCTTGATATCGCAGAGTCTCTTTCAATCCCTTCAGATTGTGAGCAATTGCTGGATGGCTTTGTCGACTCCCTTGTCAAAAGATGTGAAAACTCTCGTCAACAGTTCTACTCTCATCACTGAACATCACTGATTAGCAGTAGGGAGGGTGCATGGCTTTGTATCCAACTCTCTATAACACCACGATTAGCAGTAGGGAGGGTGCATGGAGGAGATGTTGAAGGAGACGTAACTGATCTTTCAAGGAATTGCCTTGACCTTGGATCAGCCAAGCAAAGTACAGACTCGGCGCATACTTCTTGAGCAGATGGAGGTGGCATTGGCTTGAAATTTTGCAACTTCGAGTGGTTTCAGCGAGGGTGGTTTCAGCGAGAGAGAGGGTGGTTTCAGTCAGAGAGAGTGGTTTCAGCGAGAGGGTGGTTTTCAAACTGAGAGAGTGGTTTCAGCGAGAGGGTTTCAGTAGGATTTCTTCAGCGAGAAGGGTTTCAGCGATAGTGTCTCTTGCAAGTGCAACAAGGTTTCAGCAAGTGCAACAGGGGGTTTTCGACTGTGGGGGCTGTCGACATCGCGATCTGAGGTGGTTTCGACTGTGGGGGTTTCGACTTCGCGATCTGAGGTGGTTTTCGACTGTGGTGATTTTCACATCGCAATCTAAAGTGTGGTTTCCGACAAAGGTGGTTTTTTCGACATTGAGATCTGAAGGTGGTCCTTTACTGCTGAAAGTGGTTTTTGACATTGAGATCTCAAGTGTGGTTTTCCTGCTGAAGGGTGGTTTGTGCAGTGAGAGTGGTTTTGTGCAGTGGTTTTGCACAGTGGATACTCAGATCTCGCAAGGTACATTACGGGCTTGAGTAATTGCAGAAGACACTCAGATCTCGCAGGGAGGAGGAGGATCTCGCAGGGAGGATGATCTCGCAGGAAGGAGGGATCTCGCAGTCGACAACATCTCACAGTGAAGATCTCGCAGTAAGATCCTACAGTTTTTCCTAATCTTTTTATTGCTCTGATGCTAGTATGCTTGTGGAATAGTATTTGTATGTTTGTTAATTTGTACTAATTCTTGGGAGAGATGGAGTTCAAAGAAGAAAATTTTCGTTTGTTGAAAATTGATGGGAAAGAATTTGGGATTCGAAAGTCAAGAGGAGGTTTGTTGTTACTTGAATCAAGCTCGAGGGTTAGAATCAAAGTTTTTGTCGAATTGCAGATGGGAAAATGGATTGAGTTTCAACTCAAGAAAGCCATAGAATCAGGCTCTAATGGCTTCTCAGCCAGCTGGAAAATCAACAATAGATGGGTTATGATGGTGAAAGAGGCCAATATAGGAGGAATCTTCCTTTCTATTTTGGTGGGTTGGGGATCAGGGTCCAAAACTCTCAGGTTGCCAGCTGGCGCGGAAGGAACAGGCTGAGAAGATTAGGGTCCAAAACTCTCAGGTTGGGTTGTGCAACTTCGAGTGGTTTCAGCGAGGGTGGTTTCAGCGAGAGAGAGGGGTGGTTTCAGTCAGAGAGAGTGGTTTCAGCGAGAGGGTGGTTTTCAAACTGAGAGAGTGGTTTCAGCGAGAGGGTTTCAGTAGGATTTCTTCAGCGAGAAGGGTTTCAGCGATAGTGTCTCTTGCAAGTGCAACAAGGTTTCAGCAAGTGCAACAGGGGGTTTTCGACTGTGGGGGCTGTCGACATCGCGATCTGAGGTGGTTTCGACTGTGGGGGTTTTCGACTTCGCGATCTGAGGTGGTTTTCGACTGTGGTGATTTTCACATCGCAATCTAAAGTGTGGTTTCCGACAAAGGTGGTTTTTTCGACATTGAGATCTGAAGGTGGTCCTTTACTGCTGAAAGTGGTTTTTGACATTGAGATCTCAAGTGTGGTTTTCCTGCTGAAGGGTGGTTTGTGCAGTGAGAGTGGTTTTGTGCAGTGGTTTTGCACAGTGGATACTCAGATCTCGCAAGGTACATTACGGGCTTGAGTAATTGCAGAAGACACTCAGATCTTGCAGGGAGGAGGAGGATCTCGCAGGGAGGATGATCTCGCAGGAAGGAGGGATCTCGCAGTCGACAACATCTCACAGTGAAGATCTCGCAGTAAGATCCTACAGTTTTTCCTAATCTTTTTATTGCTCTGATGCTAGTATGCTTGTGGAATAGTATTTGTATGTTTGTTAATTTGTACTAATTCTTGGGAGAGATGGAGTTCAAAGAAGAAAATTTTCGTTTGTTGAAAATTGATGGGAAAGAATTTGGGATTCGAAAGTCAAGAGGAGGTTTGTTGTTACTTGAATCAAGCTCGAGGGTTAGAATCAAAGTTTTTGTCGAATTGCAGATGGGAAAATGGATTGAGTTTCAACTCAAGAAAGCCATAGAATCAGGCTCTAATGGCTTCTCAGCCAGCTGGAAAATCAACAATAGATGGGTTATGATGGTGAAAGAGGCCAATATAGGAGGAATCTTCCTTTCTATTTTGGTGGGTTGGGGATCAGGGTCCAAAACTCTCAGGTTGCCAGCTGGCGCGGAAGGAACAGGCTGGAAACAATTCGCCCAAGCTTTGAATGAGATGACTCTAAATAAGGTGCCTCAGCCTTATCCTAAACAGCAAGTTAGCAGAGATGGGGTTTCAAATCTGCCAGGTATTACTGTTGTCCCACCTTCGCGCAACAGATCTTTTGTGGAGGTAGTGGCCACTAATCCCTCCCGTGTGAGCCCTACCCCGATTGCTGGTAAGGTTCCCATTGCAGCACCTTCTATTCATCGCGATTCTCCTATTGATTTCTTGTCCCAAGTATGGGGCAATCAGCTTCCTCCAGATTCCGTGGCAAGAAAGAATCTTGCAAGGTCACTGATAGAGTTGCCTGAGTCAGAGATTCAGTGGACACCCGTTGCTCTTCCGTTTGGACGCACAGCTTTCTTGGTCTTCGCCAACTCTCCACACGTGTCCTCATGCGCAGCTTTCGACCCACCTCCTAGGATGCCGACAATGAAGGATCAGTCTCCCCCGCACTATTCAATGCTTCCCAATTCCCCGGCCTCTCGTGCCGCTTCAGCGGGTAAAGTTGGAAACCCTTTGTCTGAGTCAGTTCGCCCATCTGAGCAGAATAAAGGCAAAGGTATTGTTGGGCCCTCACCCAACAAAGGACCTAAGTCTTTTTCGGCACAAAGCTTGGCTAATTCTAATAATCAACAGTCAGCTGGCAATTATTGGAAGGTGTTAGAAGCGGTGGAAGAAGATGTCTTCAACCTGGATCCTCTTTTATCCAAGATGTCTAAGCAGGCCCACAGGGATCGAAAGCTAGCAAGAAAAGCACAGCGTGACAGAACCGCTGAATGGGCCAACTTTTCAGTCTTTCCTACCAGATCAAGGTTTATGCTTAAAAAGCGATCCAACAAATCAATCTCAACCAACCAGGCAGGGCAGGGAGAACTTAAAGGTGGTAGTGCCCTTGCTGGACTAACAATGGGAGAGCCTTCCAACCAGACCCAGGATGTTTCGGTTTCTTTACCTTACCCCCCGGGTTCGAGCCACTAGCAGCTCATTGTGTTGAAGCACATGATTTGTCTACAAATCCATGTGTTCCTCACGCGGAGAGTTTCTCATCTACCCCAGACCACGTTGGTGCTCCTCCAGGTTTTGAGGTCCCATAGGATTCTGGCAAGTCTCCAATTTTTGTTTCTAGGGTCCATGACAGTGCGGAGCCTTCTGTCTCTAACTGTCATGCGACTCAGGAAGCAGCATCAGATCGTTCGGCTTTCAAAGACATTGGCTTCATAGTGGGAGTGGACCTCAATCAAAATGAAAACAGGGCTTTAGATATGGTTCAAGCTGCAGCACAGGGTAGAATATCTGGCACAGCACTGGACCAATGCAACATATTCGGGTCTGATGGTTTTACATGAACCTTAAATTCTTTCGTGGAACTGTAGGGGGCTCGGAAATCCTGAGCGGCAAAGGGGTTGTCGTAGATTAATTACAGAGAATCGTCCAGATCTTGTTTTCATTCAGGAAACGAAATTGGAGAGATGCTCTAGAGAATTTATCAGAAAATTGTGGGGTGATAGTTCTTTTGACTGGGCTATGGTGGAATCCATTGGCAGCTCGGGCGACATTTTAGCTATTTGGGACAATGATCTTTTGCAGATGAGGGAAATATTGAAAGGGGTTTTTTCCCTTTCTATTCAATTACAAATGATCTCGGATAACTCAATTTGGTCAGGGACTAACATTTATGGTCCATGTGATCCTTCACTTAGAGACCACTTCTGGGAAGAACTTTATGACATTGCTGGTTGGGTGCAATCTCCATGGGTGTTAGCCGGTGACTTCAATGTTGTCCGTCATATGAATGAAAAAAAAGGATGCAGGAGGAGGTCCACGAGCATGCAGAAATTCAATCAATTCATTAATGAGGTGGAACTCGCTGATTTCAGTCTTAAAGGGGGGAAATTCACATGGTCAAATCATAGAGATCTCCCTATCCTTTGTCGACTTGATCGATTTCTAGCCTCGGTGGATTGGATTGACAAATTTGGTGATAAAGTCGAATGGCTCAAAGGTGCAGCTGGTTCAGACCATCACGCGATTTTGCTTGCGAACTCATCTGTTGCTGGTGGTACTCGCCTTTTTTCCTTTGATAACGGTTGGTTTGATCACCCTACCCTGGCAGAGGATATGAAAACTTGGTGGAACAACTCAGTAGTCTCTGGCCACCCTGGATACTGTTTATGGTGGAAGCTTAAGGCTCTCAGATGCAATCTCAAAAGCTGGTGGACTAAAGTTTGGGGTAAGACAAATCTATATATTCAAAATATCTCTGCTTTAATTGCTATCATTGATGCGGATGAAGAGATTAGGGATTTGACTGTTGAAGAGAGGTCTTGTAGAGTGCAACTACAACAAGAGTGGGCAATATTAACCAAGAGAGATGATGAGTTTTGGAGAATCAGATCAGGAGTCAATTGGGTTCGCAATATGGATCAGGGGACTAAATTCTTTCATATACTGGCTAACAGACGTAGACTGTTTAACTCCATTGAAGCTCTCAGCACGGGTCAGGAATTGGTACTGGATGAAATCAGTATTAGAGCACTCTTGATTTCTCACTTCAAGAAGTTGTTCCATGAAAAGGAGGAGTGGCGACCTTTCTTCTCGGGGATTACCTTCAAGTCTATCTCTCAGTCTACAGCTACTGCCTTGGTAGAAAACTTTTTGGAGATGGAAATTAGAGCGGCAATGGAAGATCTAAAATCTGAAGTTTCTCCAGGTCTTGATGGTTTCTCAATGGTGTTCTATTTGAATATGTGGGAGGTAATCAAAAATGATTTTCTGAAAGTTGTTGCAGATTTTAACTCGAGAAACTTTCTCGATTGGCGGTTGAACACCAATATCATCTCACTCATTCCTAAGTGTGCGGGAATGCGGACGGTAAATGATTTTAGACCTATCAGTATTTTGAATGGGGCCTATAAGATCATTGCCAAGGTGTTGGCAAACAGATTGAAAATAGTTCTTCATTCAGTCATTTCTCCTTTTCAAAGTGCAGCAGTCAGTGGAAGACAGGTGGTTGATAGCCCCTTGATTGCCAATGAAATTATTGATTCCAGAAAAAAACAGGGTGTTCCAGGGCTTGTTATCAAATTAGATTTCTCCAAAGCCTTTGACAATGTCTCTTGGAGATACTTGGATTTGGTAATGGCTCGCATGGGGTTTGACTGCAAATGGATTCATTGGCTTCACACTTGCAGATCTACAGCAAATTTCTCTCTGAAAATTAATGGTCAACTGCACGGGTTTTTCAATAGCTCGAAAGGCCTTCGACAAGGCGATCCTCTATCTCCTCTTCTTTTTACTATAGCAGCAGAAGGTTTAACCCAAATGATTCTTAAAGCGGTTGATGCTGGCCTAGTAAGAGGGTTTTCTGTCGCGGAGGGTAGTCCACCCGTCTCTATTCTCCAGTATGCGGATGATACTATCTTCTTTTGCGATGCGTTCGCTTCTCAGGTTCTTGCTCTTAAGAGAATTATGCTTTGGTTCGAAGTTATTTCAGGACTGAAAATCAACTTCCACAAATCAAGGGTGTTGCCCATTGGAGATGTCCCTCATTTG